>JAVYIG010005889.1:0-128146 GCA_035222895.1 Strongylocentrotus droebachiensis
TTCATTTTCCCGCTTTCATACAAATGAACTTATGACAAGGATCGGATTGCCCTCTAGGTTTCTGAACATACCCCCCCCCCCAACCTCCCCCCCCCCCCAAAAAAAAAAAATAATAAAAAAAATGAAATAAAAAATATGCTACTAATTATGGCGAGCGTGGATGGAACAGAAGCTTTGCAACTGATTTATAGTACCGGTATGTGTTCCAGGCACAAACTGTGAAGTGCAGATAAAAGAAATAAAAATGTGGTAAACCGCTGCTGTGTACCCCGGTATATGTAAACAGGCCTTTATTCATTAAGCTCTGTGAGTACAAACACATGTGTAATCTATTAAAAGTCACCTATTGAAGAAGTTGGGGAGGGTGAGGAGGATGGGAAGGTCTTCCTCTCCGGCTTGAAAGGCATCCTCGTACCCTGCTCAGAGTCTTCATGTGATGCCTGACTTTCATGTTTAACTGTGACCTTTACATTAGGATACATCTCTGAAAGTGTGTGGATGGCAGTTTGAGACAACGGGCATTCCACATTTAAGAACTTAAGTTCTCGAGGCGAACTCTCTTCCCTGTGCTCTGTGGTGGATGACTGATACTCTGAGGAAAGTCAAACTTTGCACTGTCAAATGTCAGGACAGTTACTCCTTCGAGTTCAGTTGACACAAGATGCATTAGGTCAGCCATGGGTACAGCTGTTGATGCACCTTCAAGTTGTAGCTCAGAACCTGAAGATGTTCGGTACCACTTAACCGAGGCAAGTTCTGCACCTCCTAGCTGCACTTTTTGGCCTCAATAAGCTTCAAACGTGGACTTGTCACATGAACTACATGTAGTACATTCGTTAATATATCAAATCGGCAGCAATTGACCATCCCAAATGGTTCAAGATGGATGTTGGTTAGATGTGGCATCTTGAATGATGTAATGTCTTTGCCTGACTTGTTCGATAGACATCTTCCAAAGCCTGATAACACCAGTGATACGATATTTGGACAGGAGATAGAAATACCCATTAACAGGCTGTCTGTAGTTATATCATACCTCCCCTTAAATCTTAATTTAAGCTCCCTTAAGGATGATGATGAAAAGACCTCATGAGAGTATGCTTGATCGGATGGAGAACTTAGACTCCCTATTTGCATATCTAGACTCTCTGCATTTGGAAACAATTTACTGACAGCCAATAGTGCCTTATGGAGTGTTTCATGACAAAGCAGGGACTTAATGCAAACTGTGATGACAGATATCATAGGCATATGCATAGGCATGAGGGTAAATGGAAGTAGACGTATCAAGGGTAAATCAAAGGAGATATGCTTCACTGCCAGACACAATGGAGCCAGTATGGAGGTGACATCTTGGACGAATATGACACCCCTTAGTGCAAGGCAAGTCTCATCATCGGTGCCCAACCAATTGACTACATGAAGCTCCAGTCCAGCATCACCCCTCAAAACAGTCTCCATCCCAGATCTCTTGCCTGAATAAAAAAGACAATTAAACAACCCATTTGTATGGCCTCCCAATTCACAGCAAAGTACACAAGAGAGCATTATATAATAACTGATAAAAATCTTGCGGTGAGGTATTGATATAAAATGAATAACACAATCATATAATCTATGTAGCAGATTCTTCTAGTTGATAAACACCCTTCATTCCACATAAAATGTTTACATAAATGGTAACCTTCATTTGTAATTTGTAAAGACTATTTCAACAAGCACTATGATAAATTTAGTCTAAAATGGGGGGTGGGGGGGGGGGTGTCTAGATCAGTACTGTAAGAGTTAAAAGACTCCTCAAAATATTTTTTTCTTTTTATCCTGATCCAAGTTTTGGCTCCATCAAGCACACGTGGTAAATTAAAAGGCTTTATAAAATCTATCCGGATATTAAACTGAATTACTGAATGTTGTAGATTGACACTACATGTACTTTGTATGTACATGTTAATGCCACATAGAGAATGATAAAAATTAAGTAACTTTGTGACTTGATGCATGCAGGCATCATGATAGCTTAAGTCATGTTATACAGTCTAATAACTATAACTATAAAAATAACAATAATAATAATAATAATAATAATGATGATAATAATAATAAAAATCATCATCATAAAAATAGAAATAACCATATATACGTATGTATATTCCAGGGAGTGCTCAAGGTGCCTAGAAAGTCCTATTTACCTTAGCTTTAATTCAAGCTGCCCTAAGACACAGGAGCAAAGAATAACTTCCTGTAGGGTTTCCATTTACCACCCTTGAGTAGAGAGTGGCAAATTTTAGATTAATGTCTTTTCAAAGCATATTAGTGCCGCGACAGGACTTGATCCCTAAACCATTCGTACCATATCTATTCGACCACAACACCTCTCCTATCATGATTACGCAAAGATGAACAGGTGTATTGATCATTCATAATTGCTACAGGTATACACAAAGGCTGGCATATTTTTTATTCCAAATGTCCTAGCTACTCCCTACCTGCACCTTTGAGTGCACGTTAATCCTCAAGTTAGCCGTCTTTACATGAACTTATTCAACATTTAATTCACATGTACTCTTTTATTCAATGTCTGACGGAAGATGAAAGTGTATACATTCTTTATAAAATGCTTGAAAAGGCACATTAGATATTTTCTTCCAAAATAGATTATTTATTGCATGTTCTAAGAAGAAATTCCTGTCATTTGTATTTCTCTTTTTATTAGAACATTTTGTAAACCAAATGGGAGAAATGGGAAAAATATCTACACAGTCATACAGTATGTCTGTTTAATAAAATAAAAAATATTCATTTGGTTAGCTAGAAATAAAAAAATTATTAGATGATTATCAAGCCATAACAATACAATACATGGTACATGTAATGCTCTTTAAAGGGTTTCAACATCATGATGTTTGCGTAATGATTTTAAATCTTATCTTATATCTTTTCACATACCTTCTTTTCTCAACCCGAAAGGTGGATCGCTAAGCCTATCATGCAAAATCAGTCTTTGAGTGTGAAGTAGAACTCCTTGTAACTTCTTTGTATGGTGGTCCTGAAGGGACATCGCGAATAGACTAAATCGTGAAAAATTGGCGATAAAATTCACGATATCGTCAATTTTATCGCCAATTTTTCACGACGAAATTCACGAAATTGACGATATCGTGAACTTTATCGTGAACTTTATCGTGAACTTTTCAATAACTTTTTTCTCCTGGCTTGGGCGCTTCGTAAACAAAACCAGCCCTAGCGCTAGCTTGATTGAAGACGATTATTATGACGAGACGTTTTTACGATGATTTCTGTGAAGATGGTAGGTTTAACTTCATATTATGCTCTATTTGTATTTTATCTTTGACAAGATAGGGATAAAAGTAATTGCACAGCGGAGAAATTACCCGGTATGCAATTAATGGTCTAGAGATGCACTCAATGCATTTTCCCATACATTCATTTCCATGTTGTAATATCCTGATATAGGTCTAGTATTGAGTAGGCCTAATGTAATTGATCTAGATCTAGATCTAGGCCTACTTTTATTAGTAGGCCTACGAACTAGCACACTCAATTTCTCAAACTGAGCTGAGTCAACAAAGACTGACAGAGTCCATTGCAATAACACACCCCTACTCGTACTCGTCGACTAGACGCAAACTAAGCTGAGCTGAGCTGAGCTGATTCAATTCGATGTAGATCTAGGCAAGCACGAGATCTAGATCTACAAATCAGGATAGATAAATCCAAGGGATCGTTTAACAATGTTAAGTCTGACTCTGAGATGCAATCATGCATGGCCCTAGATCTATGTGTTATTTATAATATTACTATGTCTGTGATACAGTGTAATATCATTATTTTATGACATGATTAGGGGCGCTGGTCCGAAAATGAGGATCGTCTGCATAAACAAGGATATCCTAGTCGTAAAAACGGACAAATTACGTTCGCGAACGTCTTTTTTTCATCGGCACTCTGCGGGTTTCAGGTTCCCAGCGCGGGCATCAGGGCATGCAGAAAAACAGATTCCTTGTAAGAAAATAACCCCAGTCTCCTTGGCGCTTGTTCAGAAACGTATCTAAAATTTGACCCGTAACTTCGGCGTGGAGATACCCTACTATAACATACCCAAAATGAAGTAAATATTCATTAAATGTCCAAATAAGATCATGAGTTAAAAGTTGTTGTGTTTATTACCTGTTTCGTGTCAATTTTTTTGTTATTTTTGGAGTATTTTTTGGAAAAACAATGATATTACTATACACTTTTTCTCAGGTTTCACAGCAAACCGCTACACAATACAAGTGCATTTCGATGGTGAGTTGCGGGCGGGCGCACGCCTGTGTGAAGTTATCTACCGTAATGAGGATTCGAGACATTACTTCACACAGGCGCGCATCCGCCCGCAACCCACCATCGGTTTGCACTTGTATTGTGCAGCGGTTTGCCGTGAAAAAGTGTAGGTATACTGATATCATCGTTTTTCCGAAAAATACTCCAAAATAACAAGAAAATTGACACGAAACAGGTAATAAACATAACAACTTTTAACACACGATTTTTATTTGGACATTTAATGAATATTTACTTCATTTTGGGTATGTTTTAGTAGGGTATTTCCATGCCAGAGTCACGGGTCAAATTTTGGATAGGTTCCTAAACAAGCGCCATCTTCTTTTATGGGTTGTCCGTCTACTCGCCCCTAATGTGAAAGTCTCTGTACAAACTTGAGTCAATGTAAAATGCATCAATAAAAACATTGCGGAATCCGTTTTTCACATCACCAACGCGCGGATTGGAAATTGGAAACGTCTGCGAAAATGCAGATGATCCTTATTCTTGTACCAGCTTCCCTACTGAATATTGAAGCCCTAAACAAATGTCGCTTCAAAATGATCATGAAGTGGCTCAAAAAGTAATAATCTTTGAGTGACCGGTTTTACCATACTTATTTTCCTGAATAGACTAGGCTTAGGCCCTAGTTCTAAAAACCGTTTGGAAAACGCAAAGTTTGATTTCGATTTCCAATCATAAATAACTTGATAATCAGACAGACGATTGGCTTGTAAAAGTCACGGGATTCCTGACTGACCTAACAGAGGCTAAGCTAAAGGTTTAAAGGTTTAAAATTATGATTGCAGCATGAGCTAAATCCATGATTTTGTTTCAGAATCTGAGGCAATGTTACCGAGTCACTTTAAGTTAGATCTATATTACTATTAGGTATTTACTAGTCTATTTAGCGAATTACGGCTAGCACCCAGGCCAGGGGCCTGTTTCTCGAAACCGTCATAAGTGTAACTTCTTGACCAAATCAGCTTTAGTAAGCTACTTGTCCGATACATGTTTCACGAAGACCTCTTTGCCAAGATTAAGGACAACATCCTGACTAAGTACTACCGTATGTATTTATGACGCCTCTTACACGGTTATATCTCTGTCATAAACTTGATAAAAACATAAGACTCATAACTTTTTAGTCGATGGGCAGCGAACTCGTAGAGTCCTACGATGCATGAAGTCTAACCGTAAACGCTAAAGGGTAATCCAATCACAGTGTGATTATCTTACAAAAATTCATCTCTTGGAGTAAAAAAAAGTGTTATGATGTTTTTCTTTTTGTTTTATAATGTGCAAAGTTTATCACTAGATTTTGTTTGCATATGTTTCTTTTATTATTCATTCAACATATTACCTGGTTGGCATACATGCAAGCAAGCCCTACAACTTGTAGTACAACTGCCATGTATCAACACTCCATACAAACCAGCTCAGGATGATGGGAACTAAGCTGTATGTATCCTTATTGAGTGTATGCGTTGAAATGATAACACAATAAAAATTATCTTAGATAATGATGGGTTATAGATTGCTAAGCTGCTGTTACAGACACTGCTGTTGTTTCCCTTCATATCCCTCGCATTCCCTTCTCTTTAACAACCCCTGGGGGCTGGCCTAAGATGTTGTTTTATTTATGAAGGAGTGTTACTACAGTCAAACGGCTTGTAATACTTTTTTTTTTAATTGTCCTTGCTAAAAACCTAGTTGATACATATGATAATATAGTTGGGAGAATTCCGGAATTAAGCAGATCATTTTTTCAAATGTTGATCATTAATGATAGCCTGTTTGCACTCAAACTTTCAGATTATCTTTAAATGTATATCGAGCATTGAAGTCACTACCTTATCACCATTTTCTATCATCTGAACAATGTTAACAAGAACCTTAAATGAAGCTTGCACAAGAAATACTTTTATTTGTAAAGGTATGAACTAGAAATGTCCAATAGACACCAGTTTAAATATAAAAAGGACTACTTTATTTTTAAGACCTGTTAGAATTGTCAATGGAGAATTGGGCAGTTACCCTTTTTGTTTAAAAGTTGAAATGCAGTGTACATACCACATGTATGCTCATCTAAAGGTCTGTTAAAATGAGATCTGCTTACTATTCATAAGGACCGCTATTCATAAGGACCGCTTTCATAAGGACCACTATTCATAATTTGAGAAAAGGGTCATTATTCATTAGGGTCATTATTCATACATGTAAGAACCGCTATTCATAATCGAAGAAGGGGGTCGCTATTCATAATACGAGAAGGAGGTCGCTATTCATAATACGAGAAGAGGGTGGCTATTCATAATACAATAAGAGGGTCGCTATTCATAATACAGAAAGGGTCGCTATTCATAGAAATTAAATAAGCAAACAAAATTATATTAAAGGTAATACAGAGTTTTGGTATGGGGTCATGAATTTGGTTCAAATGAACATATTGGAAGCATATGCGATCCTACAGTATTCAGTGATCGTTGTCGCGGTTGAAATCAAGTTTAAAGAAGAAATTGTAAATAATAAACTCTTTATGTTGTATAGCTCCCTCTAAAGGTCAAGATATTAATTTAGCATTAAAACAATGTTTCTTGACTAAAATCGACCGATTGGCTATTCCCGTTTGGAAATTATATAGCACAACTGCATATTCTGAGATGTTCATTTTAGCAGCTACCATTGGATGGCCGTATATAGGCATTGATATTCAAATTTTCTCGAAAGCAGAAGTGTTTAGGGGCGAAATTTTCTAGTGCTTGTAATACATCCTTAAGGCATCCAAATATATCAACATTTTCAAGAATCGCTATCCGGCCATTTTCAAAATTCCCAAAACTTTGTATTACCTTTAAGAAAGGGGGGGGGGACAAATTACAATAGGTGAATAGGATTATATGTGTGTTGGGTTTTACTGTATTTTTTGTCACCACAGGAGCGGGGCAGATTCATAAGCTACATGAAGGTAATGGGGATGTCTCTATATAATCATCAAAGATAAAAGGTACAATATACTTTTAAAAAAGACATACCGGTAATACAGGGTACGCCATCGTTCGCGTTACGCCTAACGGTCACAATATCATATTTTAATGGCTTAAAATCTTGAAAATCTAACTTCCTTACTTATATGGAAAATATATCTTGCTATATTGTGTATAACTTATGAAAAGATGGTATATAACCAGGCGCGGATCCAGGGGGGTGGTCCAGCGGGCCTTGCCCCCCCCCCCCCCAAAAAAAAGAGAGAGAGAGAGAGAAGGAAAAGAAGGGAAAGAGGGGAGAAAGGGAAAGAAAGAAGAGGAAGAAGAGTTGCAATTTTCCGGCCAACAAGTTGTAGTTCGGGGGGGGGGGCAACAAGCCCTTGCACCCCCCCTTCCCCAACCCCCCAAACTGGGGGGAAGGAAGGGAAAGGGAAATAGGAGAGCTAAAAGGGAACAAAAAAGAGGAAGACAAAAAGAAGGGGAGAACAGTTACAATTTTTCCCGCCAATAAGGTGTAGATTTTTCAGAGATTTTTTCCTCAATGTTTAGTAAATTATACTTTTGTATGCGTTTGTTGGAAAATGGCAAATTCATGAAGAAAGAAAGAAAGAATAGTGACCTGCCTTTGTCACAAAATAATAAGGTGTCAAAATTTGCTCATCTGACCTTTATTAAATGCCTAAAACCCCTGAGCTTCGGGGGCTCCACCCATCGACCCCACCAGGGGCCCTAAGGCGGGCCCCTGCATGCCTATGTGACAGTTATAAAATGCCTAAAACCCCTGAACTTCTAGAGGCTCCGTCCCGTGAACCCCACGCCAATTCATGTCCTGCCAGTGTCACAAAATAAGGTATCAAGATATGCTCATCTGACCGTAATTAATTGCCTGAAACCCCTGAGCTTCCGGGGGCACCGCCCCCTGGACCCCACGCCAATTTGTGACCTGTCAGTGTCACAAATAAGGTATCAAAATATGCTCAGTTGACTGTTATTAAATGCCTATACCCCCTGAGCTTCTGGGGGCTCCGCCCCTGGACCCCACGCCAATTCGTGACCTGTCAGTGTCACAAATAGGGTATAAAAATATGCTCATCGATGGTAATTTAATGTATAAAACTCCTGAGCTTCTAGGGGCTCCACCCCTTGACCCCCGCAGGGGCTTCCCCCAAGACCCCATGCTAATTTATGCAATGCTCTAACTTATTGTACATACCTACCCCCCCCCCCCCCTCACCTACTTTAGAAACGTTCAGCGGGGCCTGCATGTAAGAGTGGGGTGGTGCGAATCTTTTTTGTCTATCCCCTTGACGAAAATTGTTGGTAATATGTACTTGTCCTAAGGGAATGCTGCAGGGAGGGTGGGCCGAATGGCGCAGCGTGGTCGGACTGATTGGGGGTAGGGGTGATGTACATTATTGTAGCACGCCTTTTTTCTTTATTTCTTCAAAAATGTTTGTTTTCAATAAATGTTTTCGACAAGTATTCAAGGCCATGTATCATTCCCCCCCCCCCCCCCCCATCGCTATGTCACAGCCATGGGAGTGGGGGTGTGCCCTTTTCAAAATTCCCCTTTCTTGTTATTATTTTGTTTGCTTAATTAATTTTTATGAATAACGACCCTCATTCCGTATTATGAATAGCGACCCTCTTCCCGTATTATGAATAGCAACCTTCTTCCCGTATTATGAATAGCGATCCTCATTCCGCATTATGAATCGAGCGAGGTTACCATTTCTATAATATTGGCATCAAGATAACTGTACTGGTATATTGGTATGCTTACGAGTCTTAATGTTCTTTTAATCAGGAACAATGTCACAGACCTAAATGTATGACCTTTGAAATATTTCAAGTCATACATATTTTCAAGTCATTGTAAATGTGCAATTCATTTGATTTCAACCCCAAAAGTGTTCTGCAATACTTCACTTTATGTGTAAACCATTGGTAGGATCTTAACACATGAGTAACTAGTATTCCAAAGCTAACCACTTGATATAATAGATGTGAAAACAGTTATTTAGTGTATATGTGGATGCTTTTCTAAGTTTGAAAACAAATTGTTTTGCTCCTTGATTTCACAAATTCTATAATGCACAGTACTTTACCAGATTGCCTCTTACGGTAGCAGGGTATTCATGGAGCATTATCGAGATGGCATCAGGAAGAGAGGTATGAACTATGAAACAATTTTTTTATACGTGATGTGTTTGTATTTGTTATAATTTTATTCATGGATGTACCTAACCCGAAATATAAATCTTTAAAAAACCTGGAACATTTCTTAATAACATAAAACCAACCTTCATGTATCATTGCTTTGAATGGCATGCTCATAAAATATCTGATAATGCTATTGCATAATTTTAAATCAACTGTTGGGGGCTCCTGTTTATGTATCATTATATGATTGTTTTGCACATGTAAGCGTTGCTGGGTGAAATATTATTATAGTATATATTTAATTGTATTTAGGGTTTAAACTGTGATATATTTATCTTTCCCTTTATAGTGTTCAGCAGGTGAAGCGCATTTGTAGAAGCCTCATACTTCGACGCCACTGCCCAGAATCATCTGAGCAGGACATTGCCCGAGCTATTTGTCCGATGCCCTCTCGCCTTATCCTTGCTGATCACACTGTCCAACACTGCAATGTCATCAAGCTGCTCGGAGTGTTTATGCAGTCCAATATCAAATGGGACACTCATGATTGATGTCCCATTTGCAGGCCAAAACAAATGAAAAGGTTAAATTCCGCGACATTTGAAAGATAATACTAATTTAGAATTGCCCTAAAGAAAGTGGGGCTTGAAAAAGTCTTCAAATTGGCCAATAAGTAACAGTCTTGATTTTCAGACCATTGTACCGAATGGTCATATGTTTTATGCTGCGCAAAGATTCAATCAGTTTAATTTTGGCCGTCACAAGAAGTGGGTTATTGATGTAGACAAATGCTCATGTACCCTTTACAGCTCATTTCATGTATGTTATTACCAGAGAAGAAAAAAAAGCCAGTCAGACACTCAATAGTGTCTGACAGTGAAGTCTAGCAAGTAAACGGGTTTCCTTGCATTATTTGAATATTAGGACACTGCTAACGTTTACATTTTACAGATAGGACATACATGACATATTCATAATTCCTGCAAAGTTCTACAGAATTTGAGGTTGGCTGCAAAAGGGACATAGAACCTTTAAAGGTACTATGTCCCATTTGCAGGCCAAAAAAATGAAAAAGTTAAACTCCAACTGCATTTGAAAGATAATACTAATTTAGAACTTCCCTAAAGAAGGTGGGGCTTGAAAATGTCTTCAAGTGGGAAAATAACGACTATTAGTTGTCAAATCGACTTTAGGGCTATAGAGCCCAAAAGTAATAGTCTTGATTTTCAAACAATTGTACCGAATGGTCATACGTTTTATGCTGCGCAAAGATTCAATCAGTTTAATCTTTGCCATCACAAGAAGTGGGTTATTGATGTAGACAAATGCTCATGTACCCTTTACAACTCTTTTCATGTATGTTATTACCAAAGAAGAAAAAAAGCCAGTCAGTCACTCAATAGTGTCTGACAGTGAAGTCTAGCAAGTAAACGGGTTTCCTTGCATAATTTGAATATGAGGACACTGCTAATGTTTAAATTTCACAGATAGGACATACATGACATATTCATAATTCCTGCAAAGTTCTACAGAATTTGAGGTTGGCATTTTTTAAATTTTTTAAATTTTGTATATATATATAATATATATTTTTTTTTTTTTTTTTTTGGGGGGGGGTCTTTAGTAAAGATTAACTTTACTTTTATACTTCCGGCACATATTACAGCAGGAAGCATTAAGGTTAATTGTTCAATTTTTCTTTGAAAAAATACATCAGTACAACAGAATTTAATCAAATTTTGCAGGGATTATTCATGAGAAATGATAGGTTGTTGAGGTACCTTGCCCCTCAACGGAACCCCCGAAAATGTCCATACATGTATATAGCAATTTCTTTACTTTGACTCTAAAACTTAATGCTGGCACTCAATAAAATTTGACATTTGAGAGGGGATCTGAATTTGTTTGTATTGATTACCTTGCCCCTCATGAGGACTCATGGGCAGTGCTCCCCTAAGGGTCTCAATTGTGGAAAATTATTACTTTTAGGTCTCTTGTACGTAGTGTTGCCAGATGTTTATGCATGAGGGGGGGGGGGGTATATTAAAAAAATAATCATCTGTGGTACATTTTCGATGTAGTTAGCCAAGGGCACAAGTGATAATATAGTAATATAGTATAGTAATTGATGTGGCCACTAATTTTACAGGCTCTGTTAAACACAAGGTCCATTGATCTCTTGTTATACATGTATGTTGTAATGAAGGTATTGAAATGATATTGATACGCAATTATGGTTCAAGGGGAAAAAATATTTGCGTTCATTCCAAAGTTTTCTCTCCACTATTTATACATGTAAATTGTTCAGTTCTCACATTGCTGAAGCAAATGGTCATTTGATGCCATATAAGATACTCATATGTTTGCAATTTTCCATTCTCAAATAAGCAGGGGCGGCGATCCCGGGGGGGGGACGGGGGGGACACGTCTCCCCCTCAATTTTGTTTAGGGGGGATCGTCCCCCCCCCCCTGAAAAATTGAAAAAGTGAGAAAAAAAGTGTATAGCAAATACTGACTAAAGACTGTAACAAACTTTTAGGCTCTGGAGGGCCCTAGAGTGCAGCGTTTAGACAAATAAAAATGCAAAAATCTTCTCGCTCCGGAGCTCCGGAGTTACGCTCCCCCGCATAATATTCTTCGAAGTGTACAGTAAATATTCTAGAAAAGTGAAGTGTGAAAAAGGTATATTGCTTGTTTTTAGAATATTCTTTTGCTAATTAAAGTATGTAATTTGTTAATACAACAAAACTTCAAAAACCTGTGAGGTGATAGTCACTTCTGTAACCTCTACCCCTCTCGCTCTCTTTGCTCCCTCGCCTAGGCGTAATGATGAGGGGGGGGGGGGGGGCTTGGGGGCAATTGCCTCCCTAATAAAATTCAAACTTGATTTATTTCTAACTCGATACCAGTGATTTACAAATGTTGCTGAAATGGCATGGTTTTTCCCTGAGCTTCTGGGGGCTCTGCCCCCTGGACCCCACCAAGGGCCCTATGGCTGGCCCCTGTTTGCTCATCTGACCGTGATTGAATGCGTAAAACCCTGAGCTTCCGGGGGGTCTGCCCCCTGGACCCCACCAGGGGCTCTACGACGAGCCCCTGGATGCTCATCTGACCGTTATTAAATGCCTAAAACCCATGAGCTTCATGGGCCTACGCCCCTGGACCACACGCTCCACTTGCTATGCTCGCTTTGCTCTACCTAATGAAATACTTAAGCTTACCCCTCTATGAAAAAGGTTCCGCGAGGCCTGCATGTACAATGTTAGAGTGGGGATGCAGATTTTTTTCTCCCCCCCCCCCCAACGTTTTTGTTTAATATACGCCACTGCTCCCCCGTCCCTCGCATTTCGTACCCCTGGTCATGAAAAGAAATCGCCACCCCTGCAAATAAGCATTACCGCCAATTATGTTATTAATGTACTTCTTCTGTTTTGTCTTTCACAAACTATTTCACACATCTATCACAAATAGATGGGCATCTTTAAGCACATTTTTTAAATGTTCTTGAAAATCTATTACAAAAGCTGTGTGTATCAACTACAGATCTATTTTCCTATGTTCATACTTTTTTATACAGTTTATATTAAAATAACCTAACAAATGTTACCATAATCATGTTTGGTGTTGGTTATTACTTTATGTGTGAACAAACACTACAGGTTTCAAGTGTAATCAGTTTTTGAGAGGTTTCAAGAAATGTAAAATGTTAGCAGCCCAAGTTTTGTGGCAAAAATTAACACACACTTCTGCAAATATTTTTAAAACAAATATGTTTGAAGATGAATATTGATGACAGAATGCCCTATTTGAGTTTACTGTTGTAGGCAGAAAACCCCAATTTCAGTTTCTTAAATTTTGCAGCAGTTTTTGTTTCAATATCACTTTATTAACAATCATGATTATAGTACATACACTTGTATAGATACTACAAGTAGAAAAGAGAAGAAGCCCAGGTCATGTTTTATTATTAACAATGCAGGGCTAATACTTCATATTATTCATAATGGAATTCGTGATGCATAATGTAGACAAATATTAACGGACACGTTTAACATATCGTCTGTTTGGGGTCACAAGGGCCCTGACTCCATGTCAAAGTAATACAGATTAATGCCACTGTGGCTCCAAACAGACGATGTTACATGCATTCAAAATGAATAAATAGAATTTAGAAACAATATATGTGACTGATATGTGTAAATTACATTATAGAGAGAGAAAACAAATTAATTTTATCTGAACTCTACATTCATACACTGTTGCTCATAACGGTGGAATATTTTTTTTTATCCCAATTTATGGAATTATTTTAAAAATAATTTAAAAATACTAGATCTAGATAATAGTATACAGTCCTAGATTTTATTGAATAATAATTTGCCAATATGTGTTTTGCGTGACTGCTAAAGCATGTATATTATGCTACTATGTTTATCAACTAGGGGACCTATGCCCTTAAGTCATAAATGACAGTAATGAGGATTAATGCCTCACAAAAGGGCACTTATATAGCACATCGACACGGTGTTGATCCTGGTGCCTCACAGTTACGAGGCCATTGCTTTGTCACTGAACCATGACTGTACGTAGCGGGGGCTAGGGTAGGGGGCAGTTTCCGTAAATTAAAAAAATAAACAGAAAATGCAATAAATATTCAATAATTTATTGCATTTTACCCCGGTCCCCAACATTAAAAAATCCTCTGGACGGCCATGCATTATGGCTCAATGCATGGGCACACAGAAGATTTTTTTATTTTGGGGACCGGGGTAGAATGCAATAAATTATTGAAAAGTTATTGCATTTTCTGTTTTTTTTTTAATTTATGGAAACTGCCCCCTACCCTAGCCCCTGCTACGTACAGTCATGGTTAAGTGACAAAGCAATGGCCTCGTAACTGTGAGGCCCCAGGATCAACACCGTATCGATGTGCTATATTAGTGCCCTTTTGTGAGGCATTAATCCTCATTACTGTCATTTATGACTTAAGGGCATAGGTCCCCTAGTTGATAAACATAGTAGCATAACAGACATGCTTTAGCAGTCACGCAAAACACATATTGGCAAATTATTATTCAATAAAATCTGAGACTGTATACTATTATCTAGATCTAGTATTTTTAAATTATTTTTAAAATAATTCCATAAATTGGGATAAAAAAAAAATATTCCACCGTTATGAGCAACAGTGTACAAAAGCTGTAGAACAAGTATGAATGATGAATTAAGCATAACAAGAAACGGGACCAAGAGGAATGATAGGAAGCAGAAGGAGAAGAAGAAATAAGAATGAGAGAGGAAAAGGGGGCAGAAAAAGAAAGAGAAGAAGAAAAATAGACAGAAAGAGAATAAAAAGAAGGGAGAAAAGAGAAGAAAGAAAGAAAAGGAGGGGATCAAGAAACAGGAAGAAAAAGAGTAAGAATGTGGAATATGCATTTATTAAGACTTCAGGAGGCTGTGGCCCTCCCAACATGGCTTATCCTTAGAGGAGTATATTGAAAAGGAAGAAGTTACTGCAATCTTTGAAACGGTGTAAAATACATTCAGAAATTATACAGACGTGTCCTTGTAACAAACACAATCAAACAAGATCAAGTAATAGGATCAATTAAATTACCATAAAAAATTAGTGCTTCAGAGCATGTTTGTGGCTTTTTGAAATGATGTTGCTGCATATAGAGTTTTGGCAAGAACTGGATTAGGAGTTGAATGATCATGATCGATGATCGTAACTTGGTCAACATCCCAATTAATTCCTAATTTAATTCTTCCTTTTCTCTCTACTGTGATTCACGAGAGACCAGACAGCTATAATAAAAAATAGTGGACACAAGATATATCATTTAAACCATGAGCGTTTATTCAAATCCGTGCTAAAATCTAGCCGGGAAATATTCCAATAACAGTCACATGTTAATAATTAAGGTAGTCTATTTATAAAGCGAAAGACTGCCGCTTTTCAAATTACACTACATTATCATCAAACTTGTCAAATGCGTTGATGTTATTGTCAATGATGATGAACCGACGATGTCAAAGAAACAATTAGGGTCTATTCTGTCGATGACGACAAAGGTAGAGTTTCTGATGATCTCGAAGAAACAAGATTTGACGATGTGGAAAAGAAGACCCAAGTTTCTGACGATGTCTAAGAAACAAGAAGAGACGATGTGGAAAAGAATAGCAAAGTTTCTGACGATGTGGAAGGTACAGTGTAAGCGTAAATCCTGATCTTCAAACAAAGAACGGAAATCGACGGTGTAAATATACAAACTGGGGTTTGTATACTGTTAAACAGAAAGATGGCGTGGTCTTCATACAAAGAAACGATGTCGATGATGGCGAAAGTAAAGTTATCATGATGATTATGAACGAAGAAACGAATGGTCGATGTCAAAGGTAGAGTTCTGATGATGAATGAAGACACGGAAGGTCAATGTTGACGATAAAAAAGGAAAATGGCGACTTTCAAACAACCAAAATAAGGTTTTCAGCACAAAAGTGATGATGCAGGCAAGTCAGTCAAACTGTTGCTTTATTGATATATTGCCGAAACAACACAATACAAAAGAAATATCACTGGATACTGAATGGTGCCAAATCGAGGAGGACCAAATAAGCAAAGGTCCTCCCGTTACCACTTTCTCCCATTGCCAAACAGTACTGTTGATCAATTAAATCCAATTGCGTCACATCTATTTCATGCTTGTAGTCAGTAGCTCCTGCAATAATAACATAAAGAATACATTTTTGATTACACAGAGAAACAGAATTTAGACAATTATTTGGCAGAGAGATTTTCAGGATTGAATACAAGTTTGATTTTGCTCCAGAAGTTTAGATCTATCACTGCATCAGTGTCATAAATTATCAATTATCTCCAAGCTCCGATACAGTTTTACACATTGTTAGTGTTACCAGGGTTAACAGTCCGTGTCTGCATGCATGGGCCTGGCCATGTACAATTTTTGGTTTATTTTTTAAATAAATATCTTTCAAACCCTGCTCTGCAGTTGCAGTACCATCACTCCGTAAAAATATCCGACCTAGGCCACACATAGCAGCATTAGTGTACTTTTTTGTATTACCTCTATTGATTCTCAACATTTTAAACAACACTGTACAAAACTCAACTGAGATCACTCAAAATAAATTGGTACTTTAGTGACAATTGATGACACCTATATGCAGCAGTAAAATAGTTTTTTGAACTAACCGATGTAAGAAAAAATTCTTTGAAAATTAAAATCGCGAGTCTACTGTCAAACTTGCCGATCATATCAGCCACTTCGTACTCATTTGTTCACGAGTGTGTAATTGTGTCGTAGAGGTCAATACGCATTAGCATTGTCTACTAGTGCTACTATGCTTTACTGGAGTGACCTAGGCCAGGCCCTATCTTAATTAATAATTCATGTTGTTGCAAGCATTGAAAAAAATATTAAAAATAAAATGTCTGCCAATGCAATAATCACTGCAGCCTATAGCCTACATGTATGTCTGCAGCTGCATGCAGCTAGTGCACTAGTGACAAGACCGAATTTTCCGTCTAGTTCGTTCGTTAGCCTCTTATTGGGGCCTCTTATTGGGGTAGGGTCGGCTCTCTCTAAAGAGAGAAGAGAGAGCCGACCCTACCCCAATAAGAGGCTAACGAACGAAAGAGACGGAAAATTCGGTCTACTAGTGCACTAGAAGTAGAATGCTACTATTACTAATATTCTGCTAGCCGCTGCTACCTATTAGTTCTACTTATATATTAGTATTAGTTCTACATCGACTCTGTCAGTCTTTGTTGACTCAGTTTGAGAAATTGAGTGTGCTAGTACGTAGGCCTACTAATAATTAAAAGTAGGCCTAGATCTAGATCAATTACATTACTCAATAGATATAGTACGTAGGCCTACTAATAAAAGTAGGCCTAGATCTAGATCAATTACATTACTCAATAGATATTACAACATGGAAATGAATGTATGGGAAAATGCATTGAGTGCATCTCTAGACCATTAATTGCATACCGGGTAATTTCTCCGCTGTGCAATTACTTTTATCCCTATCTTGTCAAAGATAAAATACAAATAGAGCATAATATGAAGTTAAACCTACCATTTTCACAGAAATCATCGTAAAAACGTCTCGTCATAATAATCGTCTTCAATCAAGCTAGCGCTAGGGCTGGTTTTGTTTACGAAGCGCCCAAGCCAGGAGAAAAAAGTTATTGAAAAGTTCACGATAAAGTTCACGATATCGTCAATTTCATCGTGAAAAGTTCACGATAAAGTTCACGATATCGTCAATTTCGCGAATTTCGTCGTGAAAAATTAGCGATAAAATTGACGATATCGTGAATTTTATCGCCAATTTTTCACGATTTAGTCTATTCGCGATGTCCCTTCAGGGCCACCATACCTTTGACTATGAAATGTAATAGGAAAACATGAACAGTTCTCATAACATATTATTTTACTTTGCAAAGAGCCTCCACCAAGAATTGATGTGAATTTAAATTAAAATATCATAATTATTTTGTCAACTTTCTCTTGGATTATTCCAAGGCAGAGACGGGCTAGAACAGCGTTTTCCAACCTAAAAAAGGGCAAAATGAAGAAAAAGGACCTCGAAAATTTTAATGGAAGACATAGATGCCTGTTGTGTATTATTTATTATCCATTACTTTCATCAATGGGTTAAGCACATCATAAAGCTTATGTTTTAATGTTAGTAGGTAAAATACATGATTTTTCATTTCCGATAGGAGATGCATTTCCTATTGAGCTGCTTGGGGGGGGGGGGGGCCTTCAGGTGCCTCCTAAATGATTTAATATTGGTCGACTTCACAAGTATTTTTAGTAAAGCACACTTCTAAATGCCTGTAGAAAGAAAATTATGTCACTATAGTCTGATGCTCTTAACATTTTATGTTACACTATGATTTGGGCCTTTACAATCAAATTTTGGGAAGGCCTACCTGAGACATATTTGACCATCACAACCTCATACCCACAATGCACCATTGCATTTTGATATGGGAACAGAGATTTTCTGTGCTCCCATTACCTCAGGAATAAGTTTCCAGCGCGGCTCTACTTTTGTGAGTAGCCGAATCAGGACAATTACACCCAGGACAATCACTCCCTAGAAGAAGAATACCCCCTGGACAATTACCCCCTGTTCATTAAAGGGGAGGTCCACCCTGATAATAAATTGGTTTTAATAAAAGCAGATTTTTTCGGGGGTAATTGTCCTCGAGGGAGGGGGGGGGGGATTGTCCATTGTCCAAGGGGTATTTGTGAGTAGCTGATCTTTATAGCCCTTTTGGAGAAACTCCAAGGCTTCAGCCGTTTTTTGTGAGTCTTAACCCTTACCATATTTCAATTCATTGTTCATATTGGTTTCCTAAACCAAACAAATATTTTCAGCCAAAATAAAACCCTGAAGAATTTTCGGAATTAGGAAAAGAAATTAAATAATTTACGTTTCTGGAATTAAAAAAATTCATTTTCACAATTCTGAATTCTGTTTATTTTTTTCAGAATAATGAACTCGTTGTAATTTTCTAATTACGAACTCTTTTTTATTGTAGGAATAATGAGCCTTCGGAATTACAAACTTTAGAGGTAAATCATCAAACGTTTACAATATTATGGACCCTATTGATATTCACAATTACAAACCCGCCCGGTATGGGAACGTAGTGATTTGAAATAATTAACCTTCATAAATATAAACCTTTGAAAAATGAGTCACTCCCATAATCATATATCTAAGGATTGTGTGGGGTATCCAAAGGAGATCATTGTTTTCAATGTGGAAGACTGATTTCTCTGACAAAGCAAATCACCCAGGCTTTTTGTAAAGGCAACTCCATGATACTTTTCTTTAAAAAAGACACTTCAACCATGCAGTAGGATGAGAGTTTCAAATGATTTTCTCCTTAGCAAGTTGAACCTGGCACTACAAGTAATTGACCTAATATTATATATTTTTACCAACAATTATGTTGTAAATATGTTGTGGTTCAATTATTCAGTCCAGAGTATTTTCCTACCATTCATGTCCAGGCTTTGAGTCAGACATTTTCTGCAGTTTAAAAAAGACACTCGGATGGCTCTTTTTAATTCACGTTGTTCTTAAAATGAATATTATATATTTTTCACCAACGATTCTGTTCTGAACATGTTGTAGTTCAATTAATCAGTGCAGAGTATTTCTGTACCATTCATGTTCAGGCTTTGAGGGTGTCTTTGAGCCAGACATTTTCTGCCGTTTTCACATACCTACATGTATAACTGAAAATGTTATGCTACTTGTCCAAAGGCTAAAAAATTTCACATTTTCAGTTCAATAACAAGTTACAATAACAAAAATTGTACGCTACTAAAAGCAATACATTTGATCGGCTGCGACATGATTTGTCATAGCATTATGGCAATTGTTATTTGTATTCAAAATCAGTTTTTTATTAAAAAAACAGGGCCCCGGACCCGTCTTATAAACAGTTGCGATTGATCCTAATCAATCGCAAGTTTGCAGTCTCCTATCTCTCATTTACATACATGTGTAGTTGCGATTGATATCAATCACAAATAGGTTGCAATTAATATCAGCTCTTTAAAAGACCGGGCCCTGATCTACCTATCAAACATATAAAGGGAATTTGTAATAAAGTCTGGAAATGCTGACGAGCTCAAGTGTTAACAAGTTACATATGTTCGCTAATATATGGAGTAAGATATCGAGCTTAAATCTGAAAATGCTGCAAAGTGGTGGTGGGGGTGCATGACATTGATACAGTGCTTTCACCTTCTTTGGTTATAAACTATTGTCTATTAAACTGTTACATGATTTAAAGGACTAAAAATATGGAAAGATAGACAAAACGTTGAGAAACAAAAATTAAAATCAACAGTATTCAATGGCTACAAGTTGAGCATACAAACCTCTTCTTTGCGCAATCTACTTCTGTAATCAGACAACCACGACGACGACGACGACCATAGGTCGGGTAGCTCGCTCATCTGAAAGAGTTGAGAAAGGATTTAAGAGTATTTTTACAGCATGTGGTCCAAACAGGACATCGTACACCAAAAGAGGGTTGTTTTGGAATTGTTTCCCCTAAAAGGGATATTACAGGTATGGGAAATTTGTGTTTTTTAAAAATATACACCTTCAGAAAAAAAAAACCTTTACAATCATATATCTAAACACTGTGCCGGGTATTTTGGTACTAAAAGAGATCATTGTTTTTCCATGGGAAAGACTGATATTTCTGACAAGCCAGACTAAACAAGCATAACAATCAAATACATGCATTAGGCAGCAATGACAGATGGCTACAAGTTATGCATACAAACCTCCCAATCTGTAATTCCGTAACCAGATGACTCTTGGTCTGCTGTCTTGCTTATCGGGAAAGAGTTGAGGAAGAATTTAAGAGCATTTAAGCATGTGATCCCAACAGGACTTTGTGACCCAAAAGAGGGTTGTTTTGGAGTTGTTTCCTTAAGGGGAAATTAAAGGTATGTGAAATCTGTTTTGGAATATATGAGCCTTCAGAAAAATAATTCTTTGAAAAGACAAGTAACCATTATATGATCATATATCTAAATATTGTACTTGGTATCTAAGTACCAAACGAGATCATTGTTTTCAATTGGAAAGACTGATATTTCTGAAAGGGCAGACTACACAAGCTTTTTGCCTTCTTATTATATAGCTTTCACAGCTTTCTAAGTGAAGGCATTTTTTAAAACCATAATCATGGCAATGAAAAACCTTGCCTGTTTATATAGTAAAATCTCCCTAATCGAATCTAATCTTTTAAAGTCCACTTCAAATTTTATTAAGTTAAACCGAAAATGGAAATCCTTTTTACGCAATTGATCATGAGCCAGGCAGCCAATGAGCAGCGCCAGATCGACGTTGCTCTATCCTTTAGTGTTGAACACCAAACAAGGTAGCAGCAACTCCCATCTTTTAACGTCTTTTGGTATGACGTGGCAGGGGTTCGAACCAACGACCTCCCGGTTGTGAGGCGGACTACTGACTGAGCCAACATACCGGTATAAAGGTCATGTTGGGTATAAACTTTGCCCCTAATTAATGCTACATTTACACTATGTTCCCGGCGTCCACGGCAGCCCCGTTTGCCCGAAACGTAGTGCGCCGTGGGATTTAGACCAATTTTATCTCTGGATTCAAGCTTTGTTACGTCTTGCCAAGTTTTCTCACGGTCTACCACGGTATCCGTGACGGGCCGTGGGGGGAAGGGGATGCTGAGTCTCGGAGGCTCCAAGGCGCACTACGGTTCGGCCCGCGTTCTACCACGGATGCCAGAACGTTCCCTCCCGGCCCGTCACGTTCTGATGGGGTCCCTCACGTTTCCCACGTTCTGATCAAGGTCTGACACGTTTTTCACGTTCTGTCAAGGCTTTGTACGGATGAAACGTGGACGCAGGGCAGCTTTGGAGCACGTTTGTGCCGGCGGTATAAAAAGAAGGTCTCCCAAGCAATAGCAATCATGGTATTCTGAGACCTCGCGTTGTGTCAGACCGTAGTAGAACGCAACGCGCCGTAGCGTGCCGGGCGCTTAAGCCGTCCCACTACGGACCACCTCCAAGTTTTGTTACGGCCTATTACGGACTGTCACGTTTTGTTACGTTCACCCCGGTTTATTACGGCCTACTAGGTTTCTCATCCGCACCGTGACTGCCGTGGCAAATTTGTTGACAGTTTAAAAATCTGATACGGTATCCACGGCAATCACGGTCTGTCACGTTTGCCCATACGGTCCCCCGCGTTGTGTCACGTCAATCCCGTTTCGTCCACGGTGGCCTGAAACGTGGTTGCCGTGGCCGCCGGGAACATAGTGTAAACGTAGCATTAGAAATAGAATTGAAAGTCTCAAGCACACAAACCATGGATGGGCCAGCCAGTTTTGTAGTTGAATCACCAGACCTTTCTCCTCCGGCTTTCTGCTCTATCAACTGAAAAGAAATTAAAGCATATTTATATTGAAACGTAGCTTCCTGCAAAATTTATTTACAAGTACGAATTCTACAGGAGTTTCCCCTAGGAGATGTTATAGGTATGGGAACATTTGTGTTTTGGAATTATGAACCTTAACAAAAATAAACTTTTAAAAAGATGGAGAGGAGATCATTGTTTTCAATGGGGAAGACTGATTTCTCATACTAGGCGGATTACCCAGGGTCTTTTTGTTTTTAATTCATAGCTATCACAGCTACTTGAATGAAGTTAATAAGTTTTTGTTTACCATACTTGTGACAACGAAATACCATATTGGCTGTTCTTATAGAAAAAGGTCCTGTTGGGTATAAACATGGAACTAAAGTAGGAAATGAAATTGAAAATATCATTCACACAAACCTTGAATCGGGAGGACAATTCTGTAGGTGAATCGTCGGATCCCTTTCCTTCTTTTTGTTTCATCAACTGAAAAGAAATTAAAGCATATTTACATTATAATGTTATGTCCTTCCAACTTCATTACAAATTAAGTACATAGAAGGGTTTACATATATACGTCCAGAAAAGTACACATGAAAACTGCAAGTTCAGCATAACATAAAGTTCATTTCCTCACAAATTATAATGCTCCGAACTCTAGACTCCTCCAAAGTCCATGAATTTAATTCGATTTGCACTACATGGTAATGGATATTTTCAGATGCCTTTCAAACTTGAAAAGTTGTATAATCACTCCTGGGTTACTTCTATGACCCAAACCAAGAGAGTTGAGATAGAACAGTTGGTATTATCTGGTTCCATTCACATACCTTGGCCTGCTCTATAGGCTTCGTAGCTGGACCGTCAGCCATCTTTAATATCTACCAGATAACCTGCATGGAGGATAGAAATAGAATTTGACGGTCGACAGATAGTGGTAAAATCTTGAACTATCGTTTATGGCAGCAAGAGCACTTGTCAAGCAAGAACATGCGGTGACTGTCCTAATCTTATTTTGCCTGATTCGATTGGTTAAAAGGGAAATTCCATTTTGGCATCAAGTTGACTTAAACAGATGCATACAGTGTATAACGAACAAGAGAAGCAGGTCAGTGACATCCAGTTTGAGGGGGGGGGGGGGAATGTATTCACTTATTAGCCTAACAATGTTATGGGTTTCAAAGTTGCCATTAATCAAACACAAATTGGCAGCTCTATGACATATACCAATTTAATTTGCGTTCTATATATCAGAAATTATGTTATGTTCATATTGATGTTATGTATGATAACATCATTATAATGTAAAGGCTTATCATCTCAGAATTGCAGTTTTCATGCAAATACTTTCTTTATCATAGTAAATTACATCAGAGTTCTTGTGTAGGCCTACAGTCATGACTATAGCAGGAATGAAACTTACACTGTTATAAGGTGTTTTTCTTAATAAGAAAAAGTATTCATGTACCCCTGTGTTTTAAACTCGGCATGTGTGTAGAATGCACAGGCCTCTTATCCAAGGTTATAATCGGTAGAGGCACACGGCCATCTTAGGATACTTTCTCCCATTTGAGAGCCCGTCTTTCATATTGAAGACTTACATCAGGGAGCTGAAAGAAAGGAGGCGAAACTCTTGTAATTTATTCAAACGCATTCATGAGTTCTAACGCGTAACAATGGGATGTGTAACATTCCACTTGGCTTTGTAGTTCCATGCTCCGAACCGCGCTTCCACTGCGGGGAGTTTCGGAAGCCAGGCACCAGTTTTACATTTATTACAAAATATTAAATTACCGCAAAATTTCAGTGTAAATCAAAAACTTTATGTGGGTATTGTATTGGGAATAGTGCACCAATTTTTTTTTCCTCAAATTTAGTACTCCGCCCTTCCTATAATTTGTGTGCCAGAGTTGGTTAAAGAAAAAATAGATCCTGACAAAAACTCAATATTTTAGGATCATGCGCTAATTTGTGCATGTTTTAATTTCCCGTTATTTAATCCATGATTTACAATCTTCAATAACATTAAGTTTGCTAATGCGTATTTTCGATGTTTTTTTTTGTATTCTTGAAGTTCAACAATGGATGAGAAATCATTGAAAGGGACAGCAAACAGTTGCTGTGATACCATTTTCTGATGTAGGAATTCCAAATCATGAAATTTCATGCGCTCGTTATCTCACCACCTGGTCAACAGTTGCAGATTAGCGCATAACTTTTCGGCGGCTTGGAGCGTGTGGTCAAAGGAGAGCGGCTTGATTCCAGTCCTTCTCTATCACGTCCCTGCTTACATCACTATGAACACGACGGACAAAGAAAGAGGACAAAATATACAGTTCCTCAGGTAGACAAAGGAACATCCCTTCACTGCTATTATGTACAAATGTGTAGAACAGGTGTCACGTGCATATTCATCTGTTCTACACATTTTTACATAATAGCAGTGAAGGGATGTTCCTTTGTCTACCTGATGAACTGTATTGTTTGTCCTCTTTCTTTGTCCGTCATGTTCATAGTGCATGTAGCTTCCAAAAAAGAACAAAAGAAACAACGTCAACAGCAAAGCAATTTTCTTTGCCAGATTGTTGCCTTTCTGAGGTAAGTAGCCTATTGGTTTTGTGTGCGGATCATAGCAGAAACTTTTATGACAACAAAACTAGACAATTAAAAAAAATGTAATTTTTCATGAGTAATCTGTTCATCATATTGTCATTTTGACCTGAGGTAATTAATAACAAATGTAAATAAAGCAAATTGGTATCCCAAATTGGAAAAAAAGTCTCTGACATTAAAAATAGTCTCCAACATCAGCCGTGCACATCTACTGATAATACAACCTTGCATAGTAGGTCAAAATAGGGTTTGACAACTAAACATTTTTTTCTTCAACAGTTTCCAGTAGTAAAAACATACTAAAAATGTAAGAAAAATGGACTCCGGGAAAGTGGTTATTTTCAAAATGGCATCCAAGATGGCCGACAATAAGGTATTTATTATAACCATAAATCATGATATATCCATCTAAGAGATGTGATTTTGGTGTCTATTCATGAGATTTGGGGGACAAGAATCCATTTATACTACTTACAATGGGTTAAGACCACCAGGAAAACCTGGAAATCCAAGACGGCATCCAAAATGGCCGCCAGTCTCTGATATTTACAGTAAAGCTATAATTAGCAAGTTTACAAATTTGTTTTAGATGTCAGGATACAACAATGGTATTTTTTGAAATAAAATTTAGCTCTGACGTAGCCTTATACTCAAATCAATACAAAACATGGCCACCATTTTGTAATCAAGAATGGCCGCTGGAAACTGAAATTATCCGTAACTCGTGATGTAACTTTGGTGTCTATAGTATAAATCCATATACTGAATAAAATTTGCTATGACCACCACCTGCCAAATCCATGATGGTATCCAAAATAGCCAATAAATAACTTTTTTAACAGGATTTGGGTGTGTGTGTTTTTTTGTGTGTTTTTTTTAAGTATGAAGTTGTGAAGATTAAATGTATTTTTTAGGTATGGGTTTTCATTGATATACAAAAAGAATTTTAAGACCTATATAACTCTATCCATATTGTAGAAGTGTTATGACAATGTGACAATGAATGAATGAAAGAAAATCCAAAAGAAAAACATATCCAGTGGAACATTCAGCATTCAGCCTTACGGCCCCCCAATTTCTCATATGTCTCCTCTCCAGCGCATC
The DNA here is from genome assembly GCA_035222895.1 of Strongylocentrotus droebachiensis. Classification (NCBI taxonomy): domain Eukaryota; kingdom Metazoa; phylum Echinodermata; class Echinoidea; order Camarodonta; family Strongylocentrotidae; genus Strongylocentrotus; species Strongylocentrotus droebachiensis. The sequence goes on from JAVYIG010005889.1 coordinate 26,160, forward strand.
CAAAATTCAGCAGCTAAATTGATCACATTAAGTAGGAATATATGACCATATATCACCTGTTCTTTGCTCACTTCATTGGCTACAAGTCCATTCTCAAAATCTTTCAAAATCTTACTTCTTTCATACAAAATAACACATAACCTTGCCCTTAAATATCTTCTTGACCTAGTCTCCCTTCGATCCTCCTCTTCTACCAGATCCCTCCTTTCATCTTTTTCCATGCAACTAATTCACGGCCCACGAACAAAAACACGTTATGGTGACCGTATCTTTTCATCGATCGCCCCGCCCTCTGGAACAAACTCGCACCCCATATTAAAAATGCCCCATCCATTGAATCATTCAAAACCCTTCTCAAAACCCACCCTTTTAACCAGTTATAGTATACTGGAGGCGCACACAAGTAGTTAATTCCATTGAACTGAGTTGTATTATATTAGTAATATTTTATTTTATTGTGTTGCTTTTAAGCTATTGAACATGTTAAATAATTATACTAAGGGTGCGTTTGTCGGGTCTTGCCACTAGATATGTACATATCGAACCCCACTATCGAACCCCACAGTAACTATACGAATGTGATTTTCTGAATGTCGCGTTTATCGTCTCTTCACGATTAACGTGACTTGGTTGATGGTTGATGAAAAAATTGCTTAATTTTGGTATAAAATGTTACTTACTACACTGTTGGTCATAATGGTGGAATAATTATTTTTACCCCAATTTATTAAATGATTTTGACAATGATTTATTCCTAATAGATCTAGATAATAGTATACATTCTCAGATTTTATTGAATGACAATTGGGGAGTATTTGTTTTGCGTGACTGCTAAAGCATGTGTGTGCTACTATGCTAATCAACTCGGGGACCTACGTCTTTAAGTCATAACTAACAGTAATGGGGATTAATACCTCATAAAAGGGCACTAATATAGCACATCGACACGGTTTTAATCCTGGGGGCTCACAGTAACAAGGCCATTGCTTAGCCAATGAATCATGACTGTACGCAGCGGGCGCTAGGGTACGAAAGAAAAGAAAGTGCAATAATTTTTCAATAATTCATTGCATTTTCCCCCAGTCCCCAACAGGAAAAAATCTTCTGTAGGGCCATGCATTATGGTTCAAGGCATGCCCACATAGAAGATTTTGTTTATGTTTGGGGTCGGGGCAAAATGCAATGAATTATTAAAAAAATATTGCATTTTCTTTGTTTTTTTGTTTTTGTGGGGGCGTCGACGTACCCTAGCGCCCGCTGCGTACAGTCATGATTGTTTGCCCCTTTAACTACTACGACGTAATTATAATTCCGCTCGCTCCCTGCCCTCGCAATTGAATATTGAGACCATCACATACGTTAGCAAAAAACGATGATGATGCAGCATCTTGGACCCCGAAAAGAGAAATTCTTGAAGATCATCCCTGATAATTTCTTGATTATAATGAAGGGGTATGTCGATTAAAAGATTTCAATTTTCGCTTTGCAATACCCCTATGCAGGTGCCCCCTTTCCCCAGAAAGTGCCCTTTCTTGTTGGTGCACCTCACTTTGAAAAACACATGTCTATTTCATGTGAATAATTAAAACGTATGATAGTAATGAAAGATTATGATTTTATGATCAATGCATAAATCCGTTCTCTGCTAAAAAAAATATCCACAGTGCCTGCGCAAAATTAGTAAAGTTCGGACAGTTTTTTTCGTAAAAGAATTAAGCTTCCCTTAAACCTGCCCCCTGGCAAACGCATTAACCTTAATAAGTTGTTATGAATAGTATTTTTATATAGTTGACAACTAACGTAGACTTAGTTGACATAACGGCCTAGTTGCAATCGAAACATAGTAACGTTGTAATGCTAATTAGAATGCATTTTAGTTGCCAACTATAGGCTTTTATAGTAAAGTTTTATGAATATGGGCCCTTGGGTGTAGACAATGCACTCTATGAAATGAAAATGTTTGCTTTCTTCATTTATTTTTAACTGACCGCTTTTTATAAGAAAGCATGTGTATGCTTCCAAGTAAGGTACCGGGGGACCGATGGCTTGAAGTCCTCTCCGAGGGACTTGGTAGTTAGGATTATTGCCTACCAAAGGGCACTAACGCATCGACTTGGTTTCGAACCTGGGACCTCCCGATTACGAGATCACTGCTCTAGTACCACTGAGCCATCGCGCCTGTCTCGTTTGAGAACCAAACAGTGCACTAGTCACCACTACCATGCATGCATGTTCCCTTGTCCTTTTTGAGAAGGGCTGCGGAGCGAGTGGGGGGGGGGGGGGCACCAACAAAAGATGGCAATTTGTGGAAAAAAAAGGGAAACCTTCAAAGGAAAACCTCACAGCGAACATATACAATTTGTAGACATTGGTGTGTATACCTCTACATTGTCATGAATCTCTCCTTATCTGATCAAAGATACAACTGCTTAAGCATAATACTTTGCAGTTGGGTGTGATGGTCTGTATATTCATTTGCGAACTACCGAATCGAGCGAGCATGAATTTAAAGATTTGTGAGGTCGCAGTGCGAGAAAATGATATCTTTATAAAGAGGACAAAAAACAAATCCTTATTAGTTTTGTGTACAAGGTAACCCTGAAAGACTGAAAAGACCTTTTACAACTAATCGAATATATCAACTATAAATCTGAGTAAGCTTAGCGAGCGAGCTTTGGTGGAACTAAAAGAAAAAAGGGCTCTGAATCCTTTTAAATTAGGGTCACATGCTACAGAAAAAGGAAGGTGGGCATGTGTCAAAGTAAAAAAGGGCAGTTATCAGAGGTGAAAACATGGGGGGCACTTCTCGAACCTGAAAAGGGACAATTAGATCACCAGGGATAAAAAGAGGCACTTAAGAGAATGGAAAAGGGGCATTTTGTCGAAGGGAAATGGGTACCTATCATATTCGAATAGGGTTATTTATCAGAGGTGGAATGAGACATTAATGAAAAGGACCATTCTCGCACGTGAAAGAGGCCTTTACCAGAGAAGAAAAGGGGAACTAATGAAAATGGAAAAGGGACACTCATCATAACGGAAAAGGGGCAACTATCGGATTTTGATATGGGTATTTATCAGGGTTGAAAAGGGGACATTTATGAAAAGGGAAATGGGCTATTATTAGATAGGAATAAGGGCAAGTGTCAAAAAAGGGGACATCTATTAGAGGTAAAATGAGCGCACTCTTATCAGAAGGGGGACGGGTAATTGTTATTACACAGGAAAAGGGGCACTTGTCAAAGTAAAACGTGTAACTCTCAGATATGAAAAGGGGCAATAATCAGAATTGAGGGGGGGGGGGGACACACATCCGAGGTGGTAAGAGGCACTTCTCAAACCTGAAAGGGGGCACCTACCAGAGATGAAAAAGGGCACTAATGATAAAGGAAAAGAAACAGTTATTGCACAGAAAATGGCCACTTATAAGACATTGATAGGGGCATTTGTCAGACGTGAAAAGGGGCATTTATGAGAAGGGGAAGGGGCTTTTATGAAAAAGGGGGGGGGGGGGCACTTATCAACAGGGAAAGGGTTACTTTTTCAAATCTAAAATCTGACACTTTGGAGATACCCCAGGAGCGCCGTCTCTACTTACAATAGGTGCTATTACGGAACATTTCGCCACCACTGCCCCCCCCCCCCACTCCCCAAAGCATTTGTTTCCATTCTGACCGTTTTAATGTGCTTCTAATTCAAAGCAAATGAGGACAATATCTCTAAAAAAAGTGTCCCACATTTTGCTCACAATACTCGCTGAAACTTACAGTTTATAGATGCTTGTATAATAAAATCAAGCGGAATGCAATAAGAAGTTTAACATGGCTGTAACATTCATGAGATGGTGCTTAACACCCCATCAACTGGTGCAATGCGAAATCACAAATTCAAGGAAAAGTATTCCAGAGACAAAACTTTTATGAAAAACAACTAGGTAAATGTTTTTTCTTCAAATATGGCCCTAGTATGAATTTGCGGCTGTCTGTATTCATGATATGGCTATGAATATTACTCATTTCGAGGCCTCAGTTTACAAAAGATCGATTTTCTCGCCCACTTCGCTTGCATGCTTGTAAATGAATCGTCAGAACATTACACGCAACGACAAAGTAGCCTATGATGTTAAAGCAGTGCCTACATCCAAATTCATGTAAAGATAAAAACAAATGTCGAAGACGATCCTTTCAATGTCTGAAATGTATTTTTCACACTTTCTGGTTTTCCTGTTTTCTGGAAGTGTCATTTTTGTTTGTGCACCTCGTTAAAGATGTTCAACCACTCCGAGATACAGATATTTTACCAGTGTTTCAATAGTTTTGGGTTTTCTTATGGTTTATAGAAAAAGATTCGACCTACAAACATTAAGCTTGCTACGCCATTAATATGTAAGAGCATTGAAATCTAGACAATCATAAATACATGTACACACGTGGCGGAAGAGAGATAGAGAGAGAGAGAGAGAGAGAGAGAGAGGGAGAGAGAGGGAGAGAAAGAGAAATAAAGAGAGACAAAAAGCAGAGGGAGAATAAGAAAGACGGTGGGGGTATCTAATACATACATAGCTATATCGCCTCAGTTTATACAGAAGAAAATAGAAGAAAAATATACTGCTCCAATTCCGCTTCATTCACATCAGAATATTTACATCACCTTCTTTTCTCCTCCTGTTTGCCTCTTAACACTTCCTCCACAAAGTTATAAATACACCCCATACTATATAGTCTACCCACATACAATCATTTCTTCTCTTTTACATTTTTATCTCACTTCCGTGTTTAAAATCCCAATTTGTTCATACTCAATCAAAGCAACACACGATATAATCTCACCCAAGCTAGACGTCAGCTGCTATTCTAACCTTCGATAATGACAACTTTGTTGGAAGAAGAAGAATTCATCAATATCTACTCCTAATTTGTGCTTCAGACGCAATCAAAATGGCATCGAGTTGCACAGCGTCGAACTTCAAACTAATGCGCATTTGGCAGTGATATGCATGTACAGTTTCAAGAGCAGCTCACATTATATGCATGCATACAATGCAAACGAAATGGCAAGCAAGAAGAAAAGAATATATGACAATTGATAGGCACCGTTGCACTTTGTAAATAAAATGATATGAATATGAATAACAGCAGGCTTCTATTTGGGACCACGTTTCATTAATCGCCGTATCAGTGACAAGGTAGAAATCAGATAATATAATATGCTACTGAAATCCTTGCATTTTTCAATTGGCTGTGAACAATTTTGTAACAGCAGTTTGGCACTTGTAATTGATAACAAGTCTAATGAAGATTGGGCCTAAAAAGACATTTTAGCGCTAGTCATAGGATGCGAATGATCTTGCTTTTCAATGGACGTGTTAACAGATTGTATGCATTCTATTTTTAAACAAAGATTTCTCTTGACCACTGAAATCTCGCCAGAGGGTTGCCCGACATGTCGTCAGAACATCACACACAACGACAATGTATGATGCAGAAGCAGTACGCCTACTGTTACGATATACGATATCCGATATATCCGGTATCCGTCGTAGTTCAATAAACATGTTCACCATCATCACAAACCTGACTGCCGACTCGTATATTATCATGAGTATCTACTAAATCTAAGACCCTCGAACTCATCATGGTGGCAGCGGTGGGATGTTCGAAATCAGTTTCGATTTTTGAAGACACAATTGATCCAGTTCACGACAGTTGGGAAGTATAATTAGCAAAATTATCGTCGATTAGCGATTTGTCACGTCGCACTTTTTCGTATGCATTGTACGTGCACCGTACATACAGCACAGTGTACCGAGACACTGATGCTATATACTGCATAATCCCGATGAACTCGTACGTGAATGGTGATGTGTGTATGGCATATAAAGGTTCATAAAGCCTGCTCAGAATAGCCTAATCAAGTTATAACTGTGCTCAATCACTGACACAGGGGTCTGCATAATAACTAAACTAGTAAAGTTTAAATTTAAAATTAAACTAAATCAGAGGTGTGAACATTAAACCTGTTTTCAGATAATATTAATAATAATATCTGGTGTGTGAGGAATTGTCACTGTCAGACATTGAGTGATAGTGACCAACATTTTCATTGCATGAGACACTTAATGACATCCACACAGGTGCGAGAGTGTACACAGGTATACGTGTACGAACCTTATCAACACCAGCCGGTTAGGACCTGTTCACACTAAGATAAACAACACAAAGATTTACACTCATTCATATAATCTGTCGTAACCAATACGCACACGAGAACATAATACAATGAGTAATAAGTATCCAGAGATGAAATGGGAGGTACCAGACCTACCCGAAGAATTCAAGCTATTCAAGCAGAGAATGGAGCTTGTGTTGGCAGATCAAGAAATAACTGAAAACAAAAAAAAGGCTATAAAAATAAAAATCGCTGTAGGCAACGAAGGTTTGCGCAGACTCAATGCGTCTGGGCTATCAGAGGCCGACCAAGAAAAACCACAAGAGCTGTGGAAATTGTTTGAAAAACAAATAAAGGTAAACATCAATTTTCGAGTCCATCGTCTCGAGCTGATGCGATATCGGCAGAGACAAGATGAGAGCATTGACGCATTCGTTACTCGATGTAGAGACAAAGCCAAAACATGCGATTTTGAGGAATCCGAACTTGCCGAGCGGATAATGGAGGTAGTCATCACCTCAACACCAAGTCTAGAATTCCAGAAATTCCTATTGGACCAGCCTAAAGGATATCAAATCGAAGCAATTCTAGTAGAGGGCCGAAAATACGAGGCAGTTGCGGCGAGCAGAAAATGCCTAGAAACGCTTGAGCCGGCTAAAGAAAGCATAGATTCGTTCAAGCGGAACCAGGGACGAAAGACGTGTGGAAACTGTGGACGTATCCACAAACCTCGTCAGTGCCCTGCGTACAACGATGTGTGTCGTGCCTGTGACACAAAGGGCCATTGGGCCAAGTTCTGTAGAAAGGCTAAGAACGATCGTAGTCGAAAACCAGATCGTAGATCAGATGACCATAAATCTGATGACCGTAAACCGAAATACGGTAACCAATCACGATCAAAATCAAAGGGTCGAAAGTATAAACCGATAAGTGAAATGGACACTGAACATGATACTAGCACAGATCATGAACATCAACAATCAGCAGGTCCATCAAACTTCGAACATTTTGACACCATACACACGATCGGACCACACACAGTGATCAACTCAAAGGGTACAGTAGCTTTTGCAAACATTGACATCATATGCCCACAGAAATCAGGTCAGCATTACCTATATCTGAAGATAGACTCTGGGGCAAGCGCTAATACTATCACAGTACGCACAGCCAAACAAATATATGGTGACAAGTGGAGGCAAGTAGTGAAACGTACACCAGTAAAGCTAGTAGCATATGGCGAAATATCAATACCATGCGTTGGTACACTAGACATAAAGTGTAGATACAAGAGTCCAGAATGGTATACACATACATTCTACGTAGCAGACGTGAATGGACCAGCTATCTTAGGGTTGTTAGGTTGCACAGATCTTGGGATTATCACAATGCACAAGGACGCACCTACACATACACCTATCACAAGTGTTAGTGACCTCAAACAAACAAACCCAGATCAGTTTGATGCCATAGGAAGCTTTAGCGGGAAAGCAATGCTGCATCTGAAAGATGATGCAGAGCCCACCATAGACGCACCTAGAAAGTGCAGTGTCCACCTGAAGGACAAGATCAAAGCCGAACTAGATAACATGGAGAAGCAAGGAGTCATCAGAAAGATAGAACACCACACAGATTGGTGTAGCTCGATGACCACCGTTGTGAAGAAAGATGAATCCATACGGATATGTCTTGACCCCAGAAGGTTGAACGATGCCTTGAAAAGGTGTCCACACAAAATTCCAACCTTGGAAGAAATCCAACCGATCTTCGCAGGAGCTCAATTCTTCTCCAAGCTAGACGCAAAGGCTGGATACTGGTCAGTACACCTAGCAGAGGAATGCCAAGACCTGACCACCTTCAGAACACCATTTGGGAGATATTGTTTCCAACGATTACCCTTCGGCTTATGCACAAGCCAAGATATCTTCCAGCAACACATGGATAGGATCGTCCAGAATGTGCCTGGCTGCGTGTGTATCGCAGACGACATTGCCATTGTCGGGAAAACAGAGGAGGAACACGACAAGAATCTTCATTTGCTTATGGAGACAGCAAAACAGGAAGGACTCGTGTTCAACAGCTCCAAGTGTACTATCAAGAAGGAAGCTATCAGCTACTTTGGATCCATGTACACTAGATCTGGAATCTTCCCAGATCCAAGTAAGGTTGAAGCTATCAATACAATGCCTTCACCTAAGGACAAGGAAGATGTTCAGAGATGCCTAGGATTATTCACATACCTAGCACCATACATACCAAATCTATCAGAGAAGTCAGCACCACTTCGTGAACTCCTTCACAAGGAAATTCCATTCGTCTGGGACGAGGATCACGAACATGCCTTAAACAGCCTGAAAAGCGCAGTCTCATCGGGTGCATGCCTGCAGTTCTTTGACCCAAAGAAAGAGACAACCGTTGAGGTAGATGCATCGATGAAAGGGCTGGGAGCATGCCTGCTCCAAGATGGCAAACCTGTAGCTTTTGCATCCAAAAGTCTCTCCAATGCACAGTCCAACTACTCGAACATAGAGAGGGAAACCTTAGCCCTAGTGTTTGGTATCACCCGATTCCATACATACTTATTCGGGAAGGAATTCACTGTGATAACAGATCACAGGCCTTTGGAGGCAATTTGGAAGAAACCTCTAAGAAGCGCACCACCTCGTCTACAGAGACTATTGATCAAGGTACAAGGATACAGATGCCAAGTCAAGTACCGACCTGGGAAAGAAATGATTCTTTCAGATACCTTGAGCCGTCTTCCTAACCCCAAGGAAGCACGCGATGTTCCACTAGACATCAGAGTGGAATCCATCTGCTCCGAAGTAGAAGACACTCATCAAATCGACTTGATCTTCTTCGGACAACACAAGAGAACAGAACTCCAGAGGGAAACATTCAATGACCCTGTTCTTAGGTCATTGTGGCAGACAGTCACTCAGGGTTGGCCTGAAACTCTCCAGGAGCTGCCGACATCCCTAAGGGAATTCTGGTCTTACAGAGATGAGATTGGAGTGTCACAAGGAGTACTCTTCAAAGGAAGCAGAGTGATCATACCAAAGACACTTCGAGAAGATATCCTTAGACAACTTCATCTTGGACACATGGGAATCGAGAGCACGAGACGACTAGCTCGGGAGACAGTGTTCTGGCCACACATCAACAAGGACATTGAACAGCTCGTAAAGCAATGTGCTGCATGCCAGGAACACCAGGCAAGGCAACAGAAAGAGCCGTTGCTTCCCCATGATGTACCTTCAGCACCTTGGACTAGACTAGGGACAGATTTGTTCATGCTCAACAGACAAGACTATTTACTCGTCACTGACTATTACTCCAAGTATCCGATAGTCTACAAGCTGACTGACACATCAAGTGCTGCAGTAGCTAATGTGATGAGCGGAATCTTCAGTCTATTTGGTCCACCAGAGGAGATCGTATCCGACAACGGTCCACAATTTGTCGGGAAGCACTTCAAGGACATGTGCCGAAAGTGGTCAATAACACATACAACCTCTTCACCTCACTATCCAAGATCCAACGGACTAGCTGAGAGAATGGTTCGTACCGTCAAGAATCTGTTGAAAAAGTGTTCACAGACTGGCCAAGACAGTCAACTGGCTATGTCACACCTAAGAGCAACACCTGTTGACAGTCACATGAGATCACCTGCAGAGATGTTGTTTGGAAGACCCATCAGAACAACACTGCCAAGTCATCATCTTTCAAGAGAATCCACCACCACTGATCATCTCTTGAATCGACAGAGTAAGATGAAAGAAACGCACGATCGACATGCGGGTCCAGATCTTCCACCACTCCACGTAGGACGACCAGTCAGAGTCCTACATCCCAAAGATCATACTTGGATACCAGCCAAAGTATCCAAGGTCTGCGACGAGCCTAGGTCGTATGAAGTGTCAACACCCAACGGAGGAATCCTGAGACGAAACCGATCTCACCTGAGGGAGATTCCATCGTCAACCAACCCTACTCCAAAGCGTGTTAGGTTCGACGAAGACTACACTTCATCTACTCAAGCAGAAACACCAGAGCAGAATGGCAACAACCATCAACCAACACCAGAAACTCAGAACATTCAATCTAAAGGACCAACGACAAACTCGCAAACCACAACGAGATATGGACGCAACATCCGTACACCAGCGAGATACATGTTTGAAGATTGAAACTGAACTCTTAAATTTCTTCAAAGAAGAGAGAAGATAAAGAAGAACACAGAAGACGCTTAGTTTAATGTAGTCTAAGAAGTTTATTGTTCATATGTATGTATAATCATTGTACAGTATTTTTGGTATGACAAGCATAATGTTTATAAGTCTAAACAGATGCTAGCCCAAACATGTTTCGTTTGGAAATTCATTTCATAAAGGAATCAAGTTATATCAAAACTATGTTCAATCTTGCAGATCAACTGTGAAGTTGAAAATGGAACGATATAATTAGTTATACAATTATACCCATTCGTTAATACAATACAAAAGAAACGTATTGAAAACAAATCAAGATTTTATGTTATATAACCTGATTGGAAAAAGTTCATTAGGAAGCAAATAACCAAAACTTGCATACTACCAAAAGTATTGTTATCAAAGCAATATGTTATTAATCATCGATCAGTGATGTTCACTGATTCCCAATCTTTCCAGAGGAAGGGGGATGTTACGATATACGATATCCGATATATCCGGTATCCGTCGTAGTTCAATAAACATGTTCACCATCATCACAAACCTGACTGCCGACTCGTATATTATCATGAGTATCTACTAAATCTAAGACCCTCGAACTCATCACCTACCTCCAGATTCATGTAAAGATAGAAACAATGACGAAGATGATCCTTGATAACATATTATCAAGATTTTTTTTTTTTTGGGGGGGGGGGGGGTTCAATGTCTCAAAATGTAGCTTTTTCTATTTTGTGTTCACACTTTGTGAGTTTTTCCATCCTGTTTTTTTTTTAATTGTCCGTTATGCTGGTGCCCCCTCCCTTTTTAAGATGCTCCACCACCCCTGCGATAGATGTATATGTCACCAGTGTTTCTATTTTATCGGTTTTCTGTATAGAAAATAAATCGACCTACAGACAGTATGATTGTCAAAATATTATACAAATAATGAATGGTTATGAGTTCAATAGTGCGAATATGTTCATGAGTTGAAAGATTAACATTCTATTCAACGAGGCGTCAGCCGAGTTAAATAGAATTAACGTTAATCTTTCAACGAATGAACATATTTGCACTATTAAACGAATGAAAAACATTCATTATTTGTTTTATAAAACATCGAAGAAGACCTAATAGAACGTTAATCAACAAATTATGCTTTACTCCTTATAAAGATAAATTAAAGTTCGAGTCAAGCCTTCTCGATTACATGCAGATTGCCTTCGAGTCAGATACACGCAGGGATACGCGCACATGCAGCAGAGAGGTACGCAGTCTGCATATAACCAAAAATGCACGGCGCATATAACCAAAAATGCACGACCGTGCAATATACCATCTATTGAATATCATGTGACCAACAATCGTCCAATCAAATGACAAGGATCCACGTAGGTGTTGTATAATGTTATCTATATCATCAAAAATACATGTACACATGCTCCATAATAATGAACTTCGTGTGACTTTCACATACAAAAATTATAGGAACCGCGCGTGCACGACGTGAAAATATTGAATGCATCAAGTAGCAGGTCTATTCTTCATGTTCATCGCGGAAATTTCGGAAGTATAACACTTGTTATTACCTGGGGACGAAAATCTATCTCGATTTTATTAAAGTAGACAAATGGTGATTCCATTTGTAAATATCAATGCGTTATTAGTATTAACTTTTTGATCCACAAATTTTACTTACTTATGATGGGGCACGTGCCCCCAATTTTTTTTCAAAGATCGGTTGACATTTTTTAGACCCCTTTTTTTGACATCGGTCGATTACATGTATGTGCCCCCCCCCCCCCAAACATCAAACTCTACGTGCCTGCTCTTATCAACTTGCCAAACTGCAACGTGCTCAAAGTTCTGCTGCTCGAGTCCTCGGTGGAACATCTCGCTTTTCCCACATTACCCCAGTTCTGAAAAGTCTACACTTGCTGCCAGTATCCAAAAGAATAGAGTTAAAAATCTTACTCCATACATGGAAAGTAATGTATGGTCTGGCTCCACAGTACTTGCGAAATCCCATCACAGAATATGTCCGAGGCAGAAATCTCCGCTTTTCTGGTACTTTATAAACAGTTAGCAGTCCAAAGAGCTATGTCTAGTCTGGGAGAAAAGGCGTTTATTTCTGCAGCGCCATCTCTTTGGAATGCTCTTCCACTGAGGGTCCGATCACTAGAATCCCTAGAAACATTTAAAAAGAATCTGAAGTCATATATGTTCGCATGTTATTCTAGTTAATTATATGTTAAATCTACATCTATGCATGTTTTTACTTCTCATTTCTCTATGTAACTCATTCTAATTATATCCCTCTGCGCCTCAGAATACTTTACTAGATCGATGGCGCATAACAAATGCTGTATAATTATTATTATTATTTTGCACATTTGCACTGAATACGTGACTTTTTGTATAGTGTGTTTCCACTCAAAATGCGCATCCTGTATGAAGAAATCAACTCATAATGGGGATAACCTAAACATGACTCATCCATCAGATGATGACATAGTAAAAGTTCTTAAATTGACATATTCATGGTGCAGAATTTCTTTTGAAATATCTGTATTTTGTATAACCCCCTATATTTGAGTAAATCAGAGTTTTGTCTTTCATTGCATCATGCATAATGTGTGTAATATCTAACTCTCAAATGTATATTACAAAAGTTTATTACTTCATTGATAAATACCATTGATAAAAAAACATATTTATTTTTATTTAATGCGCGTGGTATTCTTCTTCAATAGTTTTTGCAAGAGTTTCATCATGTTTAGCATAGATGTCATACATTACCCCCATCACGATGTTAATCTGTACAAGAATGAGAGGGCAATCGGTTCTCCTGTCCCCCAGACAAGATAAAAGAATAATTTGTCATCAATTAGTTTGCAGTACAACCAGTGACGTAATGACAGGCGCGGATCCACGGGCCGATTCTACCGCCCGCCCCCCCCCCCCCTAGCCCCCCTTGCCCTCCCCCAAACGGTAAAAAAATAGGATAGTAACGTATATTTTACCTTTAAAAAAGCGGGCCCCCTGACCCCCCCCCCCCCCGCCCCCCCCCCCCCCAAAAAAAAACTCCCCCCTCCCCGCTCATTCGCCGTTCGCGGCTGGCTGGTTCGCCGATAAATATTTTCTAAAGATTCTCCTCCCCCCCCCCCCCCCCACCCCCCTTGCCGCCGGATGGATCTAGTCTGCAACCGCAGACCCTAATTTGACACTTTATCAAAAAATCATTATGCCTTGAAAGAAGCCTAGCCCAGCTACCTACTGGTTGTGTCAAGCAGCTATAGTACATGGCCTATGGTAGTCTTATAGTGCAGACTCTCTTTTACGACTGACAAGGGTTTGTGCTTGCAGACTAGGCTGGATCCGCCCCTGGTCACAGATGGGTCGTTATACTGTCACACTATACTATATGGACAGATGGATAGACGTGTAAATCATTGAAATTATAACCAGTAGACGATGCGAAAATGATTCTTCTCCAACTTCCGAATACCAACATGGGAATTTTGGTTGCGTCCTACGTGACGCAAACGACTTTTGCAAAATTCGTGCGTGAGATTTGGTTATTTGGTGAGTCCAGGACGCAATAACGTAATTTTATGCGACACTTGCTTATACATGTATATATTGCTCTACAAAACACATCTGCCATATGTGAGTGGAAGAGATGATACGGTACTCGCTTGTATTATATTTTAAACAGAAATGTTATTTTCACCTATAAAATATACTTATGAAAATAAATGGTCAACTTAAAAATGTTTAGTCTTTAGCAGGTGTCTCAATTGAATTAAATATTGCTTCAGACCATGGTTTACGTCATTCAACAAAACTATTGTGACCTGCCAGTGTAACAAATGCGGCATTAAAATATTGGTGCTTCTCTGACCGTATTTAAATGCATAAAACCCCTGAGCTTTCGGGGGCTCCGCCCACCCCACGAACCCCCACACCAATTTACGCTCCGCTCGATTCGCTCGCTACCCTCTACCTGATCGTAAATACTCCCCCCCCCCCCCCCCACTTTGATAAACGTTCCGCGGGGTCTGTGTATAATATATTATTATACGCATTTATAAGACACTGCTCTTTATGATGTCTCTAACGTGACATAGCTTCTTTACCCCTTGCAAACGAGAGAGAAAACAAGGTCAATACGAGCGACAAATAATGATCGTGATTCAAATTGATGCAAATATTTGTTTAAATAAGCACAGCTATTCACCAAAATCTTCTTGGTAAAAACAACTTTTTACAAATCTCAGCCATGCTCAGACGTTCCATTCAAATTAAAATACTCATTAAAGAATACGTCTTCTCCTAATCTTAAAGCCCTAGTCCCATATAAAGCCGGACCAGCACGGACGAGCACGGACCACTCCGGACCATCCCGGACCATGGTCTGGGGTGATCCGGGATGGTCCGGGATGTTTTGTTCAAAAAATCGCAACCGCCGACCGTCTCCCCTGACCCAACACGGTACCACTACGGACCGCCCCGGACCGTCCGGGCATAGCCCCGGCAGCAGTACAGATCATTCCAGACCCAGCACGGAGCCGCCACGGACCGTCCCGGACCACCCCGGTGCCAACACGGTGCCAACACGGATGACACCGGACCATCCGTAGGGGCGCCGGGGTGATCCGGGGTCAATAACTCACTCCCGGACTGCCACGGATCAACACGGACCGCCCCGGCGCCACTACGGATGACCCCGGACCCAGCACGGTGGCTACACGGATCACCCCGGATCAAACTATTGTCCCGGACCGTCCCGGACCACCCCGGCAGTTTTTGACCGTCCAAAACATCCGGGGTCGACTCCCGGACCGCCCAGGACCATCCAGGACCATCCAGGACCATCCAGGACCATCCAGGACCATCCAGGACCACCCCGGTGCCAACACGGTGTCAACACGGACCGAATCCCGGATCACCCCGGATGGGGTCCGGGATGGTCCGGGACGGTCCGGGACGTATATGGGACTGTAGCTTTACAGCGATGTGGCAGAATTGCGTGTCTGAGATTTATAAAAGTCGTTTTTACAAAGAACGTTCTGGTGAAAAGCATTGCTTATAAATTCAAACAAATCTTTGCATTAATTTGAATCAAAATGATTATTTGTCGCATGATCCTTTTATGAAATAATCTTGTTTTTTCGTTTGCAGAGGGAGCAGAAGCTATGTTACGTTAAGGAATCATAAAGATCAGTTGTATTATGCGTACATACACATGAACAGTATAGTACGCAGGATTTTTTTTCAGGGGGGGGGGTTAAAATGTGAAAATCGCGCGGAAAATTTCGCAACGACTCAGCCAGCTGCTGAATAATAGAGGGGGGGGGGGGGTTATCCTCCGATACCCACATATGAAACAAATATGAGGGGTGGGGGGGGGGGGGTTAACTCCAACCCCGCCCCTCCCCCCCCCCCCCCTCCCCGTCTACGTACGCGCCTGCATTATGAATACAGAACAAAATGTTGATTATCAGAATGTAATTTTGGAAAACCTGTATGAAAATACCCGATCTTACTTTGCCAATACCACGTTGTCTTTAGCCCGTATCAGTATTAGTATGAGCCAATATAATGCTTTCCCTCAAAAATAGTTTCGCTTTCTTATTAGGGTTGAGGCGCTAAGAAATGGTTTCAAATGTACATTACACAAATATTGCATAATGATGGTGGTTCTCTGATTCTCTCTCTCTTTCTCTCTCTCTATTTATTTTAATCATGCCATGCATTATCAACTGCCGTTCGCCGGCTGGCTGATTCACCGATAAATATTTTCTCAAGATTTAGGCCCCCCCCCCCCCCTCTTGCCGCCGGCTGGATCCGCCCCTGCGTAATTAGCACAGCAAAAATAAATGGGGGGGGGGCTGAAGTTTTCTGAAGTTCAAGTTTATAATGCGAGGGAGCCTAGCGATCAAGTGAGAAGATTTCATTCATTTACTTACTTCCTCGGGCATATGGTGTCATAAAGTTCTTTCAGTTTTTTATTTCAAGGGGGACGCTCCGACCCCTAAACAAAATTCTAGGGAGACGTGACCCCCGTTCCCCCCTCCCGAACATTACCCGTGCTTGCATGCGTGGTAATGTATGAGCCTATGGTAGGGCAGGTCCTCCCACCTCCCTGGGTTGGGGGTGGTTGAAATATGAGAACAAATCATCCTTTATTGATGTACATTTTTGGTTTAAAAAAAATTAGAAGTCCTATATGGGAAGGTAATCGGTAGGAAATTCAGCCATTTAGATGTTTTACAACATATATTCCTGTATTCATGAATTATATTTGTTTAATTATTTTTAAACTGTCTTTACTGAGTATGCGTACTTTTAAATTCTATAAATTTATTAGATAGCCGCCCACCAAGAAGGGAAACAAAATAATGACACTTTAGGCCCTCTACTATCGGTATGATAAAGCCATGATAATCAGCCCTACTGAACGTACCGAAATAATGGCATAAACAGGCGAATCGGTGGAATCATTACAAAAGAGAATTTTAAGCTTTACAAAATATGAAAAGAACGGAAACGTTGAAAAAGTACGGAAATTATATATTGTTCCTTATTTGTTTTCTTCTATTTGTCCTACCCTTTCTTTTGTTTTTCCCTTAATTTTTTTAATTTAATTTAATTTTTTTGGTGGGGGGGGGGGGGGGGGGGGCTCTTCAATTTTTTGGGGAAGTAAGAGAAAATCCCCCAAACTAGCTTCTCGATTCTGCGAAAAATAAATGCCCCGATGATATAACATGACGTAAAGATATCTTAATAATCAGGCTCGTATTATGAATAGGGACCCTTTGAGGGACGACCCCGGTTTTGAATTATCAATTAGCGACCCTATTTTTTGATTATGAATAGTTGTCCTCATGAATATTGAGCCTTTTCTCAAATTATGAATAGCTGTCCTTATGAATAGCGAGCTGATCCCGTTCTTCAGGTAATTTACTCTTTCCCTTTCTCCATTTTCTCGCTTTTTATTCCTCTTTTCGCCACTCGATTGGGCCAGGGAGGGGTGGCAGTGTCCCATTGCCCCTTGTAGATACGTCAAGCTACCAGGGGCCCGTTCCTACAAACCGTCATAAGTCTAACTTCTTGACTATGCCATTGAAACCCGTGTTAATTCTATAACACACGTTTCAATGGGATAGTCAAGAAGTTAGACTTATGACGGTTTCTAGGAACCCGCCCCAGGCTATAACTGCAATTTCTTATTATTTGTGTAATCTTTGTGTGGCATAATTTCAAATTTGATTAAGAAAATTGACTCTTTAAATAATTTTGTCTTGCTTGATGCAGAAGAAGAAGAAGAAGACAATGAAGAAGAAGAAAAAGAAAAAGAAGAAGAAAAAAAAAGAAAGAGGAAGAGGAGGAGGAGGGAGGAAGGATGAGAAGTTAGAGGAAAGGCTTACTGCGCCACCCCCCCCCCCCCCCCCCCCCCCCCCCCTAGCCTCTGGCATGCCATGCCATGCATGCCACGCCCCATTTCTTTGGTAGTAGACGTACGTACGTACGTACGTCCGTGACGTAGTGCATAGTACAGGGAAGTTGTAAAAAATGTGCAGCGAACAAGGATCGTGGTCGCCCGGCTTCGCATCGAGATTATGAGGTAATAACTTCCCTATTTTTTACGAACTTCAAATTACCAATTCATACTGTTAATCATTGTGATTTGTTTAGTAGAATCAGTATATGTACCAAAAATGTGGTTCATGATTACCGGTAGACCCCTTAATCGGCACAGAAATTCGAAGTAGATAGAGAACTTATTTTGTGCAAAAAAAGAAATCACAGTCCCGTGTGTTCATTTTTGTGCATTTGTTGCCGCCGTAAAGCGAGTCCTTCAATGCATGTCGATATGAGGTCTAAACCGGAAATGGTATACCCACTCCTACAATGCATGAGGTCTAACCGTAAATGGTATGGTATCGACCTCATACACTTAAATGCTATAAAAAAAAATACAGAATTTTCACACACATGTACAAAACAAATGGGAGAAACATAACATTTACTAAAGGTAGGGTGTCTGGACGATTTTTCTATCTTCAATTTGGATAATTTTTCACCATTTTTTTTTTGGTGTGTGTGTGAATAAAAAATGTAATCAGAATAATACATTTCAAATTTCAAGACTCACCAATTTTTCTATTAAAAGATACAGCCCCTCCAAAACTCTGCAATATTCATATCATTTTGGTCAGACTAGACGAAAAAGACGTAAACGCAGACGGCAGAGTTATGTTGTTTTGCTAAATTTAGCCAAACACGTCTCCGCGATATTGCCATTGACTATAACGTGTATTCACTTCCGGGTTTGAGAGCGCGATCTGCTAGCCATACCTTCATTCACTGTAATGTGTAATTAACTTCCGGGTTTTGTTTGTACTCGGTCGGAATGCATATACATGTATGTGCAGATGTTACGCGATGTAACCATGGTTTGGACTGAGGGGAGCTGAGCGCACGCCTCCCTAATTAGCTGATCCGACAAATAGGGGGAAGGATATTTTTCAACTGTTAGGGCAAGTGATCTCTTGGGGCTAGCGAAAAAATAAGTGCATTGATATTTTCCTTGCATCTAGCTGGACATAGGCCTCGGGGGTTCGTACAGTATTTAAGACATTTCCCTTTCTGCACGAAACGTCATAAAAAATTAGTGAATCAGTGTATATCTTTAATTATTAACCGTATCAGACATCTGAGCAGGGAAATTTTTAAATGTTATTGCCCTCAAGGTTTGATGGACAAGTGAACAAAATTACAATAAGTTAGTCCGCTCAGAAAAGTCAATGGGATTTTGTGTGTAATTTGGCGGGCAATATAGGTTATACAGTAAACCAATGCGCAAATATTTTAGCCCGCTCAGAAGAGTCAATGGGATTTGTGTGTAATTTGGCGGGCGATATAGGTTATACAGTAATCCAATGGACAAATATTTTAGCCCGCTCAGAAAAGTCAATGGCAAAATGCGTGTTAAACCAGTGAGCAATAATATAGTGCCAGTTGTAATTTACATCGCGCATCAGCTATTGTAATTTACATCGCGCATCGTGTATAAGAAAATGCGCACTTTGCGCGAACTCTTTGTGACGTAACAATCACACCCTAGGCAAACTGTTTGCAGTGTATCGAAAATCTGTCAAACACTGGATGAACAGTGCTGGTTTGACAATGTTTTTGCAACTTCTAATGCTAGGAGACCCTGTGTAGCCTACACAATTTAAGAGTATAAGATAGTAAGAGTTTCTTGTTTGCTCTAGATGTCTGATGTGGTTAATAATAGTAATATTGACTGCCTAATTCAGGGCAATACGACTTGTCATATATCACCCTCACCTTCGGTTCGGGCGATATATGTCGTATTGCCCAGAAGGCAGTCAATATTACTTAAATATCTAACATTTACAATTCAATTAAATTTACTCTTAATTGTGACATTAAACCTGAGATCTTAGACTTTAGAGCCATTTCTGCAAGCACCAACTTGCCTGCTTTATGCCCTGGAAGCCCCAGACCTCTAGCCTTTAAGACAGATTTTACTTCCTGGTGATTTTTCCAACAAAACTTCCTCTGTAGGCATTGAATAACCATGTGGGAGGTACCATTGTAATGTGGAGACTTCACTTGGTATGTAGACAACGACTTTGGGGGACAATCAGATTATTTGAAGTTGTTAAAGGGTTCTGTTTGACACTGAAGGAAAAAGATGTTTATATTTCCTTATTTCAAGGTTGTTTAAACCAGAATATAAGGAACACTCAAATTTCACAAATAAATTGATTTTTTAAAACCTTTTATACCTAAGATATCACTTTCAATGCAAACTCAATGTCGCATGGATGATAAAGGGGTAAAAAAGGAGTCCCTGTCCAATTGCCTGGGGTGTGATTTGGGTGCGATTTAGTGATTTAGTGACATTAACGACGAACAAGGGGAGGGGGAAGGGGTGACTGGCCGTATTCTTATTTTTAGGTAAATGCGAAACTGAGTCAGAATTATGCTTTTTTTCAAAAAATCTTAGCATGCTTGTTTATGTTAAGCCGTAGTGCATGAAAAGGTTAGTGTAGAAACACTTCTGAAAAGACTGCACCCGGCCGCGAATATTTTTTTTACACAACTGTTTAGCCATTTTCGCGAAAAAGTTTCAAGAAGTGCTCTGGTGAAAGAGTCTAAGTCATCAGCGCACTATATGTGCAAGCACGTACATCCAGGAAAGGATATTGGAGAGGATATGGAGAAGGAAAAACAAGGAAATACATTAAGGAAAGAGAAGAGGATAAGTCAAAGGAAGAACATAGAAATACATAATTGAAGAGCTAAGAGGATCATAGACTAAGGAAAAACAGGGAAATACATAAAGAAGGAGAAAGGGATAGATTGAAGGAGAAACAAAGAAATACTGTACATAAAACAAAAGAGAAGAGGTTAGAATGAAGGAGAACAAAAGAATTACATAATGAAGGAGAACTGGGGGATAGATTGTGGAAAAACAAGGAAATATATACAGTGTAACTAAGGAGAAAAAGGATAGATTGAAAAGAAAAAAAAATACATGTCAAAAGAGAAGAGGATAGATTGAAGGAGAACACAGAAATACATAATGAAAGAGAAGAGAGGATAGATTTAACCCGAAACAAATAATGAGTATGTATACTGTGTAACACTGCTGCTAGACTCTGTCTCTAGTCGTTTGCACAGTATATTTGACTGAAGTGGCTAAACAGTTGTGTAAAAAAAATATGCGTCACCCGGCCCCTCCAAAGAACGGCAGAATGGTAATCTATAAATTCTGGGGTCATTCTCGATGGCTTGGGAGCCGGTATTCAAGAGGGGGCCGGCACTACTCAAATGCTAGTGACGGTAACGATGGATAAGGGAATAAGGAGGAAGAGATGCACATGCAGGCCCCCCCCCCCCCCCCTCAAATTGTTGTCAAGTTGTCAAGTTGGTCCTGATGTGTATAATGCGTAGGCCAGGGAGTTCTCAAACTTTTTCTTTGACGGTCCAGAAGCGATTTCTATGAAAGCTGTAAGGTCCGAAATGACACTTGTATACTGAAGATAATGAGGCTTGTTTTTGGTCTATATCTGATCCAAGGAGAGTTGTTACAGTTTAAAAAAACAGAACCGCCAGTGCTTCCACTCGTTTAAATAGAGTTTCCTGAAAAAGAACTCCCAATATCTTGGAATTTGAAGGAATTTTCTTAAAACTTTCAAAATGCCTCTTACGTGGATTTCTTATTTGAATGAATCGTTATGACGTTTTAATATATATGAATTATTGAGTGGGCTTATTTTGCTTTCTAATGAATCCATACAACATGGCAGAGCTTGAGGGGCCTGGCAGAGCCTTTTCAAGAGAGAAATTGTCTTTAGGAGAGGAAGAGGGGTTATTTCTAAAATTAAATGAGAGGGCTCTTGTCAAATAGCCCTTTCATTTCATTTTTTCTCTCGAAATAAACTCTCTTTTTCTCTTATAGACAATTTTATGAGATGGAATCTTCAATCTGAAGCCTTTTTGTGATCTTGGAAAATAGCACACTGAATGGGGGCAGTGCAATTTCAATTTCAAGGGATGGATTAGAGTTGTTATCGCTCTTGAAAGTCATATAGCCCTTTCATTTCTTTTTAGAAATAAACTCTAAGATATCCCTTGATATTTAAATTGCGCTGCCTCTATTGTGTCCTCTTTTTAAAGAGCACAACAGAGCCCTCAGATTAGGCAGCAAGTAGCAAAACAAACCCTTAACACTGGACACAACATTCAATGGGAGGATGCCCACATCATTGAGTTTGAAACGCACTTCTGGTCAAGAATGGTAGAAGAAGCATCTGCATAAAAAGGATGAATCCTTCACTGAATAGGGATTCTTGCTATACACTTTTACCTTTGTGTAAATAATAAAGGTCCACAGGAGTGGTTGTTTAGAAGCTTAAACTACATGTACATAAATCTCTCTCCAATTTTGCAGGGAAAGAGCCTTTGCCGGGAGTCTATTTAAAGTTGAACTTCAAAGAAAATCACAAATATGTCAACTAATGTATGACTAGAAACTGGTAAGCTAACAGATGGCCATCGTACAAGTTTTAGGTCAACTACATATCGGGTGATTTATAAAAATACAAATACAACCACCGGCATAGCAGCTGGGATATACGAGAGATTCGCCGGAAAAATAACGATGTTTTAATGACGTCACTATATGGACCATTCACCAATACTGCCCAAGCAGACGACATCCCATAGAGAATGAACATAATTGCAATGCTTTTATTTGTCAAATTATAATGAGTTTAGTGTATATAAATGTGATGGCATGTCAAACCATTCAAAAGGGGATATGACCCGATTCCGATAACTAAAATCTTTTGCTTGTAAATACACAGGATAGGGGTTAATTAACAGTAAAAAAAAAAACAGACTTTCGAATTGAAAACCCCCGGAACGATGTTGAGGACGGCATTTGTTCCCTCTTGAAACGCCGAACATACCGCGGTGTGCCCAGCTGAATATTCAATGGCGTCTTATTTGTTTACAAGCGACAAATTCCTTTATTTTTGTATCGCTGCATTTGTCATCAAAATAAAACCATGTGCGGGGTTTAGAGTGAGGCAATAGATTATACATTTAGCCTGACGGTAGTGGAGTAAGAGAAAGAACTCAAGAAAAGATGAAAACACAGGCACTGAAAATGTGTGAGATGTCATGGGACATCGTCTGCTTGTGCAGATCGTGTCCATACTGTGATCTCACGCATCTCAGCAGCGTTCGGGGAGCTCTTTAGGTGCTATGCCGGGGCTGTATTTAAGCGTTTTATAATTTATAATAATCATTATTTCGAATGTTTCCAAGCATTGAATTTTGATAACCTTGTCGAATCAACGTTTCAACTTTGCAATAATGAAATTAAGTTATTTTTTAAAATCAATGAATATCTACTTTAATAAAAGGGATAAATCCTTCACTGAATAGGGATTCTTGCTATATGTTACCTTTCTTCGCTCCAGTGATTTTGAGGCAGCAGACAGCAAGAAATTGTGTAAATAATTTGCTGTTGCCGGGAGTCTTGCATGGGGCAGAGCCCCAGGAAGTTCTTGAACTTTAATTTTTTTTTAGGAAATTCAAAATAGTCGTCATGAGCAATAGAAATTGTAATTTCCTCCTTGAGAGTCACATAGCCCCTTTCATTTCATTTTATAAATAACCTCTCTTTCTCTATTAAAGACAATTTCATGTAACTTCTGTTTTCGTATTGTTGTACTTTCGTCCGCAGACTTCTTAAGCACATGTCGAGCCAACTCAGTCGGAAATGTAATCTGTCGGCCTAAGTGTAAAGTTTAGTTTCATGTTCTTCCTTTTTTCTTTCTTTCTTTCTCTCTCTCTCTTTCCTTTTCCTCTATCTTCTTCTTTTTTAAAAACATTATTCTCTCTTTTCTTCTCATTTTTATGTGTGTGACATGCGCTATGCGTACGTCTCGATTGTCTAAATATGGTAGATTTACATTTTGATATTTCCCTTTGTAGGTGCACCTTATATTCCAGAAAGTGCCCTATTTTGATGGTGCCCCCCCCCCCCCCCCCCATGTATTGATCTCGATAAAAATAACTTTCTCATTGATTCTATTTCCAATAGTTCTAGTACTTGCACTAATCTCCAATTTAAAAAAAAAAATGTCTACTTTCTCTCAAGACAACATTATTAAAAGGATTCATTAATGCAAGGCTATCTCGCGAGTCATCTCTCAATTTCTAACTTCTTGCTTTCCTCATCTCCCAGTCTCCCTTGCTTTAATATTCCTCGTTACTTCCTTCCAATTGAACTCCAACTTAATTGATGTTATACACTGTATCTATTCTTCAACTACAGGTAGATGCAAATGTTACTCAAAATCCATTATATAAATCACACTCAGGATACAGCCAATTGACGAGAATTGCTTCAATCTATATTTTACATGTATCATTAATATATGGTTTTACAATGGCTATGGTGATGAGTTGTCTAGGTAATATGTTGATGTGTTTGTTAAAATGTATTACCATGGTGCACCTTCTTGGAAAGAAAAAAAATATGTGTATGTACATGTAGTAACGTAAGTTCGTGCCTTTACAATTACATACCACAGTAGAAATCAATGTTTTATATTTGATGCAGAATAATATTAATATTTGGAGATTAGAAACACAAACAGTTTCCATAACCGTTCAAGTGTTTCAAGAAAAAGTTAAGCAAACTTTCTCCTGGATGTAAATTCACACTAGTTAGCGTTTAGCACTAGCGAGCTCTCCGATCCAGGCTAGACTCTTTGATCGCGAGCGGTTTCATTGGAATTAATCACGAAATCCCCTCGCTAGCGTGTAAATAAAAGATACGCCGGCCGGACATACGTAAATGGCAGTGACGGTAACGATGGATAAGGAGGAAGGGGTGCATACGTGAACTGCAAGCGTATTGGGGATGATCATACTATCATTTTAGGGTGTGCAATCTGGTTCGGAATCCAGCATAATATTCATAAAAAAGAGGTTCACATAAAAGCACTCATGATAAAGCCGCGCCCAGCCCCTATACAACATCATTTTGGATTTTTAGATGATTGGGCGGGTTGCAGGGGTGGGGGGAAAAGTCCCCCCCCCCCCCCACTTTTTCAAGTACCCCCAAAGGGCCACTTTTACTTTGTAAAAAGTGCCCCTGCCCCTTCCCCTTTTTAGAGCTACCCCTTTTTAACTCGGATAAGCGCACATTTTATCAACACGTGTGCCCCCTTTCCTACCTGATAAGGGATATTTTGAAAAATGAGGCCCTTTATAAATAAAAAGTACCCCTATTCATCTCTGGTAAATGACCTTTTTCATATACGAGAAGTTAATTCTTTTCACTTCAGTGCGCTCTTCACCTCCGATAATTGCCCCTATTCAAATCTGAGAGATGCTCGTTTTACTTTGAAAAGTACCCCTTCCCCTCCTGAGATTTCGCTTTGTAGGTGCCGTTTTTTGTTAGTGCTTTCCACTTTAGAAATAGTTCCGCCGCCCCTGCTTACGCATTAGCGCCAGGACGCGCCAGCGTTAATTTCGCGCTTGCGCGCACAGGGGTGTCTGTGGGGGGGGGGGGGGGGGGGATGTCCTCTCTACATGTAGCTCTGAAGCTGAATATTTTAAACTGGATTCGTGCGATTCGGTTAATACTTTTAGAGGGATCTGAGGGGGATGTGCCCCCCTCTGAAGCTGACATTTTTTGGATTTTTGAAACTGGATTCATGCGTTTTGGTTAATAATTTTTTGGGGAGTCTGATTTCATTTCAAAACACCTGCAGTTAATGCGGGATGGGGTTGCAGCCTCTCTTTCCCCGAAAATTTAAAAATTACCAATATGCATTTTTTATATCTTATCTCATATATTTTGGTGACAAATAACACTTTCACAACATACATATGCTCAAATTCCGCTCGCTCGCCAAATTATGAAACCAGCAAATAGATATTGGGGCAAGAGGCTTCAGCCCCCACTGATGGAAATGTCATAAAGATTGCGCGGGAGCATAACTTGAAAACGGGGAATGTTAATATCGGACAAGAGACGTGACGTGAGCATGTCCCCTTTCCAAAATTGTGCCCGCTTGTAGGTACCAGTACACTAAGTACAGTGCTTCTAATATGACCTTGTCAGTATTGGTAAGTTGAAATAACGGTCTGCGCAATTTTCGAATTTCCGGCCCCCCCTATTGGAAAATCCTGGATCAGCGCCTGTGGACGATTTTTCAATCTTCAATTTGGTTGTTTTTCACCATTTTTTTGTTTTTGTGTGTGAATAAGACATGTAATCAGAATTATACATTTCAAATTTCAAGACTCACCAACGTTTCTATTAAAAATACAGCCCCTCCAAAACTCTGCAATATTCATATCATTTTGGTCAGACTCGACGAAAAAGACATAAACGCAGAGTTATGTTGTTTTGCTAAATTTAGCCAAACACGTTGTCTCCGCGATATTGACATTGACTATAACGTGTATTCATTTCCGGGTTTGAGAGCGCGATCCGCTAGCCATACCTTCATTCACTGTAACGTGTAATTGACTTCTGGGTTTCGTTTGTACGCGGTCCGAATGCATATTTATGTGCAGATGTTACGCGATGTAACCATGGTTTGGACTGAGCGGAGCGCACGCCTCCCTAATTAGCTGATCCGACAAATAGGGGGAAGGATATTTTTCAACTGTTGGGGCAAGTGATCTCTTGGGGCCAGCGAAAAAATAAGTGCATAGATATTTTCCTTGCGTCTAGCCGGACATAAGCCTGGAGGTTCGTATTGGAGACATTTCCCTTTCTGCACTAAACGTCCACAAAAAATAATGAATCAGTGTAAATCTTTTACATTTTTTTTTCCCAAAATTTTAGAGAGCCATTTTAAATATCTAACATTTACAATTCTATTCAATTTATTCTTAATTGTGACATTAAACCTGGGTTCTTAGACTTTAGAGATATTTCTGCAAGCACCAACTTGCCTGCTTTATGCCTTGGAAGCCCCCGACCTGTAGCCTTTAAGACAGATTTTACTTCCTGGTGATTTTTCCATCAAAACTTCCTCTGTAGGCATTGAATAACCATGTGGGAGGTACCATTGTAATGTGCAGACGTCACTTGGTATGTAGACAACAACTTTGGGGGACAATTAGAGTATTTGAACTTGTTAAAGGGTTCTTTTTGACACTTAAGGAAAAAGATGTTTATATTTTCTTATTTCAAGGTTGTTTAAACAGAAAATATTGAAGGAACACTAAAATTTCACAAATAAATGGACTTTTGGAGCCTTTTAAACCTGAGATATATCACTTTCAATGTGAACTCAATGTCGCATAGATGATAAAGGGGTGAAAACGAGTCCATGTCAAGTTGCCTGGGGTGTGATTACGGTGTGATTTTGGTGCGATGCGGCTAGGCCTGTAAACAATCATCGGATCGGGGGTCGATCTTGAGTCGATCAGGTGAGATCAGATCATCAGATAATATTTGCTGATCGCCGATGGCTATAGGTTTTTTTAATTTTTAATTCCAACATTTTTCAAGTTTTTGGCTATCAAATGCTTTAAAGGTACTATGTCCCTTTTGCAGCCAACCTCAAATTCTGTAGAACTTTGCAGGAATTATGAATGTATGTCCTATCTGTGAAATTTAAACGTTAGCAGTGTCCTCATATTCAAATTATGCAAGGAAAACCCTTTACTTGCTAGACTTCACTGTCAGACACTATTGAGTGACTGACTGGCTTTTTTTCTTCTTTGGTAATAACATACATGAAAAGAGTTGTAAAGGGTACATGAGCATTTGTCTACATCAATAACCCACTTCTTGTGATGGCCAAGATTAAACTGATTGAATCTTTGTGCAGCATAAAACGTATGACCATTCGGTACAATTGTCGATTTGACAACTAATAGTCATTATTTTCCCACTTGAAGACATTTTCAAGCCCCACTTTTTTTAGGGAAGTTCTAAATTAGTATTATCTTTCAAATGCAGTTGGAATTTAACTTTTTCATTTTTTGGGCCTGCAAATGGGACATAGTACCTTTAAATAAATGCATAGCTGGGATTATTTTGTCATTTGGATTTGTTGTAGACCATGTTTGTTGATATTTAATGCCTTTCATGACTTTGAAATTAATAATATTGGTCTATTAAAGAGAAGAGGCAAAACGTGCGGGCCGACATCTTGGATTATAATGCATGCCTACATTATCATCCAAGATGGCGGCCTGCATGGTCTACAACAACTCCAAATGAAAAAATAATCCCAGCTATGCATTTTTTAAAGCATTTGATAGCCCAAGACTTGAAAATTTTCGGCATTAAAAAAAGAATCGGCACGATAATTTTTGCCGATACCGATCACAGGTGCGAGGGTGTCCCTCCGATCTTCTGATCCGATCAAAGCCCCAACTTACAGGGTTAGATGCGGCCTGTATGAGTAGTCACAGGCGTGTCACTCAATAAATTTCAGACTTAAACTAAATTGATTTTGAGTGAATTTTGTGTTTTTATTGATGATAGTGATTATTTAATTCAAGTTTCCCATATCTCTTGAGGGGGGGGGGGGGGGGGGGGACGAAGATTTTTAGGAGGCTGGAACTACCAGCATTACTATGTAAAGCACTTAAAAAACGTATTAAAGCGCTATACAAATGTGACTTTTATTAATATTACTGTTATTGCTTGTATTTTGTGAATTTGGACATATTTGACATGTACTCGTAGGTAGAGTATGTATTCAAGCCTCATTTGATACCGAATTCATGGATTGATAATTCATGGTTGGCTGCACAGCCACAGGCCGGGGCAGAGACAAAAAAATACTTTTCCTATTTCAGGGGCCCCGTATCCAATTTTTTAGAATTTGTTTCGACAGTCTGATTTTCTTGTAAAAACTTTACTTTGAAAAATGAGTATACAGGGCCATAATGATTAGAATCCAAGCTTTTGTAAAGCTCACAATTTTCAACCACTCAATAAATGCATTAAATTTGGTTACATTACAAAAATAGCCTATTGTCAGAATGTATACTGCTGGCACTTTCGTTGTGAGGAGCAAACGTCACATCTGTGCCGCAATTTAAATGTTTTGCTTGAAATAACCGAAACAAAAATCACTCTTAAAAATCACCTGATTGAATTACGCCAGTGATATTAAGCAGTTTTAACCTTTGATTTAATATTTACAACATGCTATAATTTTTGAAATCGGAGTGGACTTGGGCTTTAAGACCCAATCTCGTTCAGTTCAGGTCCATAGTTTGACGTCCTTTTTTTTTTACTTCCTCGATCTTACAGGGATTATATTAATTACTTACTTATTTTGATGTTTACTTTGATGTTGAAGCGTAAAGATAAACTTATTTGCCCCTCCAGGTAATGCTATCTCTTTGGTATGTTGGAGGGTGGCTGTACCAATATATATTTATAAGACTCTTGGTTGTTGTGCAGGTGCTGCTAGAGTTCCTTGTCTATTTTGGTCTCTTCCTTTATCATACTTTATCACTGCTGTTTGTGCTATTACCTGCGATGTACACACAACGCACAATGCACACATTGGTATAATGTACATGTAAAAACTTTCTTTGCATGGACTTACACAACAAAGTGCTTCATATTTTACTTGCTGCCGGCTAGCTTCGTTTTGAAGAGCCGGCCGCCGTACCGGGGGCGCTAGGAGAGAGCAGTTGCTCATAGTCCTGGTGCAATTATTACAGGGGCGATTTAGGACCATTTCCTTTTTTTAAATCGCCCCGTGATCACATTTTTTGCCTATTTCTGGGGCTCTTTTGGGTATTTCCGCGACAAACGACCCGCCGCCCCCCCCCCCCCCCCCCCCCTTCGATTTGTTTCTTCCTTGGGCCGGGGTCGATCAGTCGTTTGATGTAACTCGGTCAAAAGGACTCTTCAACTACATGTAATTTATAGTTTTATTCTGGTACAAATTTGATATTCGCTAGTTGAAATTTGATGTGATTGTTTTTCTGTCCTCATGTTTGATGTACCCTGGATCAATCCCTACTAATACACACAAAATCTATTGAAGCCAGTTTCCACATGAACAGCTAAGCTGTAGTATAAGCTTATTTCAAATTGTTTTAAGATCGCGTTAACAAAGGAAGAAAGGGAGTTTTTTTTCCCTCTGGTTTAAGTGCTATGACTACATGTTCCAAATCTATTAAAGCCAGTTTCCACATGAACAGCTAAGCTGGAGTAGGTAGCTTATTTCAAATGGTCTATTAAGATCGTGTTAACCAAAGGAAGATTTTTTTTCCCCCTCTGGCTTAAGTGCTATGACTGACTACATGTACATGTTCCAAATGATTGGCAGATGTAATAGGAGCCCATGATATATACATGCAATTCATTATTTACTTGTGTTACATACATTTTCACGTATTGAAACTTATTCAATAGCATGCAGCCTTTATTTCTAGTAATTCTTGCTCATTTCTTGCTCTAATATACAGATTGACGCTCCACAAGATGCGGGAATGATATTGACCGGCGATTGGTTCAGCAACCAAAAGAGTTCACCAAGGGACTGTCTGATCTCTTGCAGAAGACATGGACGGAGAATTTCATGAGGCTTCAGTCATGGGGCACGACATCCTGGGCCTCTCTCCCGATCTGGACAGTTTCCTAAGTCTCCTAGGGCTGGACACCTGCAATGAGAGTATCTACTCCTCCGGTTTAGGCCTTGAAGATATTCACCATGAAGGGAGCGTGATAGACTTCAGTTTGGTGGATAGCAGTCAAACTGGGTTCGAGGAGGACTTGGAGATAGCACCCATCACTCTAGATGGATTAATCCCCTTTTTGGCCTCGCACCAATGTCCTACACCTCCACATAGCTCTGGAAGCGGAAGGGTGAAGTCAAGGACGGGCGACTATGTCACCTTTGACAGTCAAGTCGCATCCTCTGTTGAAGAATCGGGCCTCATAACAAATTTCCTGAATGATGCTGTTGTGTCCACAAGCCTCAGTGACACCCAGCTGACGTTCTTCAACAATGTAACACCACCCCTTAGAGGTCAGCTAGGAAAATCAGCTACTGATTCATACAGTGAAGCCTCGGACAGCATAACTAGTTCACTGAGTGATGTCATCTCCTCCACAAGCCTGAGTACTACTCCATTAACATGTCTGTCGAGCGAAGATAGGATGCCGTCTAAAGGCCATCAAGGAAAAGCAAATAGCAGTTTCGACAGTGATAGTGCGATCTTCCTCGATGCTTCGGGCAGTGTATCAAGTTCGCTCAATGATACCTTTGTTTCCACATACCAGAGTACGAATCAATTAACATCTTTGACAAGAGTTAGGTCACCATCTAGAAGCCCTCAAGGACAAACCAACGCCATTTTAGACAGTGAAGCCTCGGGTAACGTAACTAGTTCGCTAAATGATGCTGTTTTCTCAACGAACTCAAGTACTTATCCAGTAACATCTTTGAATAAAGTAAGGACACCCTCTATACATGTAGGCCATCAAGGAAAAGCAAATGCCAGTTTCAACGGTGAAGGTGCGATCTTTATTGAAGCCTCGGGCAACGTCAGACATTTCCTGAATAATGTTATCATCTCGACGAGCTTGGGTAATACTCCATTAGCATCTTTGAAAAGAGATAGTATGCCCTCTAAGACATTTCAAGAAAAGGGGGTTTTCTTAGAGAAATCGAAAACCACTGCCCCTAGGGCCAGCCCCAGTCATACGCATGTGTCAAAGACAAAAAGCAAAAGGAAGCAGAGTTCTGCGAAGGCAGTAAGCTCTACGACTAGTGGACCGATAGGGATTAAGACTCCACAACAAAAAGAGCAGAAGCAATTTAAATGTTCTACATGTGGTGCAGTGTACAAATCTCATGCTTTGTGTGTGAATCATGTGTTAGATCGACACAAAGTAGGAATGAGGGTTAAACACCGAGTCTCTGGCTCTCGCTCTAGAAACACCCCGAGTATCCACCTGAAACAGCCGGTCAAAGTTTCATGTGTGATACCGCATGGAAAAAGCTCCAGTTGTGCAAGTAGTGAAGATTCTTCAATATTGACAAGGCAGATGAAAATGGCTGAAAGTGATATTGACCTCAAAAATAATCCTGCCCCCAATGGAAAGTCTGGAAAGAACCGAGAGACAAGTACTGGCCGCAAGTGTGGCCCAACACAACTAGAAAGAACACCAACCAAAGTAGAAAGCAAATGCCTTGCTGGTTCCAAAAGACAAAGATCAAAGAGCCCACGATCCTGCAGAGGGACTCCCAAAGTGAATCCACGTTCCATGAAGGAGTCGCAAGAAAGTGCATCCCTTGTTTCTAGTGCATTTACTCCCAAGGATGTAGGATGTCAAGTCATAGAAGATGAGTCTGATGTGAGTGATAGGACCTCAGTTCAAGACCCAAAGCAGTCTCTAACAACCACAGCAAGCAAGAAGAAAGGTGTAGCATGTATTAAGGAGAAGAGAAACCATGGGGGAACAGAAAGTCACACAAGTTCATCCAAAAGAGATCCTGAACCTTTCAAAGAGGTTGCTCGAAAGAAAAGAAAATTGGAGCCTGTCAGCGTTGAAAGGGTGGCCCACTTGCTTTATCCAAGACCGAGAAGGCAGAAAATAGCTGAAAATGATATTGACTCCCAAAATGATCCTTCACCAGACAGAAAGATTGGAAAGAACCTAGAAAAAGATACTGACCATACATGTAAGTGTGGCTCAATGGGTTGCCGTAGAACACCATCAACAGGAGAAAGCAAATACCTTGCTGGTTCCAAAAGGATCAGATCACAGAGTCCACGATCACGTAAAAGTACTCCCAAAGTGAGTCCACAATCCTGGAAGGAGTCACAAGAAAGAGCTTTGATTGATTCTATTGAATTTGCTCGTAAGGATGTTCATGTGGGAAGACAAGAGACAAAGTCTAGTAATGTGACCACGGTTCAAGATCTAAAGCAGGCTTTCAAAAGTTCAGCAAGCAAAGAGAAATCTTTAGCACATACAGAGAAGAGAGACAACAGGGGAAGACCTAGCGAAACAAAAAGCCAGAAATGTTCATCTGAAAAAGATCCTGGGTATCACAAAGAGGTTCCTGAAAAGAGGACAAAAGAGGTGTCTGGTGGCAGTGAAAGGACGGTTTACCTTCTAGACCCAAGGAAGATGACGATAGTTATATGTCCTCGATGCCAGAAAGCATTTACCACATATATGGGGTATTCCCTTCATGCAGCTCAAGTCCACAATGTCTCGGCCAATGATGCACCAGGAAAACTCTTGCAGCTTCTAGTTCAAAGGTCACCTCAGTACTGTTCAAAGACCACGCCTGACCAGGGTCTTGATGAACCCAAAGACGATGGGCTCCGTAGAAAGGGTGGAATCTGTCGGGAGATGGTAGGAAAGAGCGTGTGTACCTCCAGTGATGCCTTCTCTTCTACTGTAAAAAAGCACATGTCAGACAAGAGCCAGGTTGCTGTCAAGATGGCACAAACTGAAACTTCTGATTCTTTGGGAGCAATATCCTATGACAGCAGTGAAGGAATATTGTGTGCGAAATCCACGCAAACAGACATTTCATTCTTAGAAGAGCCGTTCTGTGATCAACGAAAAGAGAACCGTAGGATCTGGCAGATTGATGATTTAAGACCAGATGTTCATGAAGGAAGCAGTGGGATCTCTCTGGATGATGAAGATAATGCAGGAACAAACCAGAAAGTTGTACCAGTAACCTCTCCCACCCAATTTGATCTGCACCCAAGTGACAGGAATCATGAACAGTCTGTAAAGATGAGGTCAAAGACTTCAACGGATCAGATGAATGAAACATCCACTATGATTAGACATGGAGGATCCCTTCTGTGCGAATACTGCGGTGTGATCCTCAAAGATCTGTCAGGTCTGGATGACAAACATCAACTTGGATCAGTCCCTGGAGAGTTGGTGTGTGAGTGGACGGCCGGAGTGAAGGCGATGGAAGAAAGCTCTTTCCTTTGCTCAACGTGTGGGATCCATATATCCTCTCTGACAGACCTGGCCAGCCATTCTGCAAGCTGTGGTGTGGTTGTTCAAGATTCTGCAGGAGTGGATGACAGCGACCAGATTGTAACAGCTCCAGGAGGGTTGATGCGTCCATTAACAGCTCAAGAGGAGGCAATCGCAGGAAATGATTACTTTTGCTCAGTGTGCAGGATCAGTATTCCCTCTCCTGGAGACTTCAGAAGCCACTCCTGTGATATGGCCATGACTGCAGGTGTCCAACATGGGATGAGCGCATCTCCAAGCAGCAAGCCAAGGGTAGATGTTGGTGACCAGGGAAGGTTGTCTAGCAGTCTGATGTGTGTAGTGTCCAAAGGTAACTACCTATCACTTTTACCCTTCTACATTCTTGTATATCTTGAGTCATTTTACCCCTTGAGGTGCAACCCAGTTCTCTCCTACTGAACTAACCTGGGGGGTGTTTCACAAAGATCTAAGTTGGACTTAACAATTATGGAAAGCCGTTAGCATCTATGAAATATTTGTAAAAGATATTTTAAGAGGCATAAGATGTTGATTCGAATCACTCATATCTTATACTATCAAGGAGATTTCATGTTCTTGATATGGAATTTATAAAAAGTCTAAAATACTAGATTTTTCGCTTTTGAATATATTTTATTTTGAGGCTACAAATGGCTTTCCATAATTTTTAAGTCCAACTTAGAGTTCAGTTTGACTTAAAGAGAAGGTTGAGTTCTGGGAAGAGGTGAAAAATAATTTGTGAGCGTTACTCATTCTTATTATGCAAGTGTGGAAGAACATCAGATAAGACATGTTCCCTGAAAAGCATGGCTCTTCAAATGCCTTCATATTCTAAATATGCATGTAACATCGTAAAAATCGGGGGGCCGGCTTTTCACGCCATGTGTTCGTGTAGTCCCATATACATCTTTCTGTGTACAGTGTTTGTAACTTGGCCAAATTTCTTATCATTTCAATGATTCCAGAACCTTGCTATACACACAAATTCTTATATGCTAGATGATCAACCTTTTCTGGTCGGTTCCACACCGTTTCTTTTACAATGCAATCGCATGACCAGAACTTAACTTCATCTTTAAGGATCTTTGTGAAACACCCCCTGGCACAATATTAAAGCCCACCACACACTACCATATATACAATATGAATGCAACCCAGTGTGGAAGATATTGCAAGAGGATCATAAGATATTCCAATTTCTTGCTTTTTAAGAATATTCTATGCCTTCCCGTTTGGAAAAGAAGGCAATGTCAGCTTCATATCAGGGACAGGCATGTGGCTGGTCTGACATAGCCGTGATTGGAAGCCTCTTTCACCTTTCTCCAACTTTGTGGCCTATATAATATCCCATAATCTACGTCCAGCTGTTCTTATCACTAACAACTTAAATACTCTGATGATGATATGACATGTTTCATATACGCGTTACATATACATGTACAGTCAAACCTGTCTATAGCGACCGCCCAAGGGAAACACAAAAAGTGGTCTTTGTAGAAAGGTTCCTTTAGTACATGTTTCAATGAGAAACCATTTTCAAGGGAAACCAAAAATGTGCTTGTGTAGACAAGTGGTCACTATTAATCAGGTTTGACTGTATAATGTTAATTTGACAAAATCAGAAAAAAGTGAGTGGTGCTTTGACATTCATAATCTATTCATGATGTATGGAACCAAACTGACCAAGTTCTCAGAAACACAATAAAACATTTTGCATATTTCAATGATTTTGTTTAATGAAATAAAAAATTGTATGTGCTTCAGACATATCATTGCAAAATGGTGATGAAATTCACCCCACTTGTCTATCAAGACATACTGCCCAATATAACCACGCTTGAATCTGACTGGAGTTGACCATTAGCAACATTTCTTAAACTCGACCAAGCTTTAACAAATACAACACACCAGATAACATGGATATGATTATTCCAAATGGAAAGTAACAACATTTGGTGGTCATGTTCATCATGTTTATTATTTTCATTCATGTTCTAACTTGTTTTCAGCTGATCTGCAAAGTGACAAGACAGTGCTAAAAGAGTATCGGGGATTGTCCAATGGCTTCCCTGGTGCCATAAAAGGAGAACAGCCTCTGGACAGACGGGTAACTGTGAAGAGGATAAACGCAGGAACTAATAGATCAGTCGTAAGGAAGCAGTCAGGTAGTGTTTCCCATGCAGTGGTGAGGATTCCTCAAGAAATTGAGACCCCTGGGAACCCTGGTCATATTCCTCTGGACCACATGCCAGAACAGTGTCCTGGTTTGTTGAATGAAAGCACCGGTGTCATTGAAGCAGAACAAAAACCTGAAAACGGATGGCATACTTTGAAGAGGATGAATGTAGGAGCTGCCAAGAGGCTAAACATGGAGAGGACTGAGAGTTCATCCCGTGCAACGGTTAAGATTCCTCAAGGAATGGAGAACTCTTACGATGTTTCTTTGGACAGTATGCTAGAGCAGTGTCAGAGAATGTTAAAGGAGTCTGCAGATGTGCTCGGAGATGGAAGCATTTAAAAGGAAAGACAACACTGATATTGTATTATTGTAGACCTTGTAAAATGAAAGAAACATGTCTGGGAAAGTTTGAAGACAACTCAATGAATAATGAGAAAGTAAAATTCAAATTGGCAACTCCCTAGGTAGCTTAGCAAAATGTAGAATTGTTGAATATCATAATTTTATCACATCGAGTTAGAAGCCCATCGTTTGGAAATGGAGCTGTTAAATACATGTACTATCTCAATTAGTCTTAATGTTTACCTAAACTTTTACTCAGATACACTGTATGTCAAAAAAGAACTTTGAATTCACAAACAACACCAACTAACACCTTTTGCTTTCCTGACACTACTTTTCATATCTTTATATTTCGCTAATCTACCTTTATACATGTACTGATATAAACCTTTCAATGACCTCTGATTTTTTTTGGTTCATGTTCTAGAATGTTAATAAATTCCTATTTTCGTGGTTGTTTTTAAACAAATAGATTTTTTTCTTCAAAGCATTGATTGGTTACAGGTATCAGCAAGTTTCTTTTTTGTTCAATTAAGCACTAAAATACCATATCAATAACTTATTTACCCAAATTCTACCAAATGATGCAAAACCAAATTACATAATATTATTAATGGGAATACTTTTGTTGTATATATATACATGTATATTGAATTATACTTATTGCTAATATTGTGCATTGATGCTAAAAAATGAACTAAGTATTGATGACAATCAATTGTCTTTGTTTATTATATTGTATTTTAACTACATGTAGTATTATTTGAAACAAATGTGAAATTAGAAATATGATATGTTTTTAATTGTAAATCGTCATGCATTTCAGCCCAGGCTGCAAAATGATGATATTACTAAACTGAACTGGTTGTGAACAGTAATGACAACCATTCCACAATTCGTGGTTTGGGTCATTAACTTTTCATCAACTAGAGCCCTAAATGTTCACCTTTTGCGCAAAACTTATCATTGAAGGTAACTACCATGGAAACCTTGATTTGTATTGGCTGTTGAGCCCTGTTACCATGGTAGTTACCATTGATGGCAAAGTTACCATCAATGGTAAGTTTTATGCGACAGGCCCAGATGAATGAGCAGAAAGGGAGGGGGATCTAAAAACTCATTGACCACATTGCATTTGATTCCAGAATTATAAATAAAGAAGATAATCTTTAAAATCCTTAAACACATTGAGCGGTTTAAAATCATTCAAATTTTTTATTCAAAAGTGGCAATTATTTTTCAAATCTTTGACTAAGTTTTAATATGCCCTTGTTTATTATTTTATAATGTTGTAGAATTTATTGCAACAATTAATTAATGATATTATTGTTTTTTGTTTCTTACTACTTAACTGTTAACCTATAGAATGCCAGGTAATGTTTTTTGAGGTTGATTTTAAACATGTATTCTAGCTATGCATACATTATTTTTGTAGGGGATTATCACACTTTTAGATTTCATTTTTATTGTGTTGTTGGGAGGTATCGAAATCTTCAAAATGATGAAGAAAAAAAAAGTTATTTAATCCTGATTTAGTCCCATACAGTGTATATGGATATGTGGGACGACACAAACACGCATGTAGCATCAAAGTTTGAAAGTGTTTCTTGTCATATTTCAAATATAACAGGATCTGTACAGCACTCCTTTACATGAGACATTGCTCCATTGATAGTCTTCCATGAAGGAATACGGAGTGATAAAGCTCACATTGTATTTTTCAGTTTAAACCAGAACTCCACCATTTTTGTAGCCAACATGTCGCAACCATTGCTGGATGGCACAAAAGGTACTAACAAAAAATTGTTCTGGATATTTTATTTTGTTTAATTTATTTATTTATTTATTTTGTGTGTGTAATTTTTTTATTGGTATTTTTGTATATATTGTGCAATTGCAAACAGTAGCCAGTTTGAGTATTACCAGATAATTGTTAATTGACAGCTGGTCACACCAGCAGTCCCTGTATGGATAGTTTCCAGTAGTACGCCAATTAAATTGGTCCACTGCTGCTCAGATGCATTTAACTACAGCAAGCATTAATACTACTTCCATTGTTCCAAATTCACAGTATATTGTTTTTCTGAGAATACTAAAACGTAGCATATTGTACTTCCTTGAAGTACCTTTCTACAATTTGCAGTCTGTACAGATGATGTTATACATCATTAATCTATTGAAAAAAAGTACCGGTAACTAGATATTTATATTATGTTTAACATAAGAAATTTGTCTCGCATGCAATGTGATAGTGTGAAAGTGTACAGTAATATTGGCTTCCAACCGAAAGTGCCTGAGTCATTAAATATCAAAAGTGTCAAATAATGTTTGTAATAGATTACTTACACTGTTTGGAGTCGGAAGGGTGTTAATTAATATACTTTTTCTCAGACTTACGGCCCTTCCAGCTCTGAACAGACAATACATGTACATTGAACATCCATGCATCTTTTTATATTACAATGAATTAGTTTGCGGAACATAGTTCCATT
This sequence comes from Strongylocentrotus droebachiensis, assembly GCA_035222895.1. Classification (NCBI taxonomy): domain Eukaryota; kingdom Metazoa; phylum Echinodermata; class Echinoidea; order Camarodonta; family Strongylocentrotidae; genus Strongylocentrotus; species Strongylocentrotus droebachiensis. The sequence goes on from JAVYIG010005889.1 coordinate 65,094, forward strand.
ATTGAATATATATGTGTCTTGAAATCCTGATGGTTTCACTTCATATTTACTTTGTTTGCGCATGATAGATAGAAATTTTGTGGGGAAAAAAGGCTTATTTTGGGGGACATTGAATATGTGAATATTGACAGTAAATATTGAATTGTTTGTGGATTTGTCTTAATTACTTTTTTTTAAAGGAAAAGTGAACAAGATATATCATATTTACATAATGTTTGCAAGCATGTGAATGTTTATTTAACTGTTTACGGCAAAATGGGTTCTTTTTTGTAAATGTTTACTCGATAAGCCAAAAAGATAAGCGGTTTGTTTAATTGAAAGACCAAGACAATTGCACCAAAATGGGTCTTATTTTCATGATGTTTGCAAATGTGTGAGAGTGTATGAACCAAAATAGGTGCTTTTTTGTTGTTGTAAATGTTTACTTGATAAGCAAAAAATTATTTATTTACAGCCAATTTTGTACCCATTTTTATGCAAAAAAGGGACATTTTTGTGTGGACAGTTTTATTGCGAATGTGCCAAAGTACAGTCAAGTGAACTGTAAACCATTTTATTGCTGCTTCCAATTAAGTCTCTCACAAGTGCCTGCATTATCAACAATCTACAATGTCAAATATTTTTTTTCTCTAGCGCAATAGGGGATGAATACTCATGCAGTGTGTTATATCACTGTGGAACCACATCATAAAGGGCTCTGTTATATAAACAAGGTGATTGTGCTGGTCCTAGCTCTTTATATTCTTTTGTTTTCTTATCTTGATACATGTATAGCAACTTAATTTCTATGTTCCCAAGGACCTCGTTATAACAAGGTTCCAGAGTACATCTAACACAGTATCCGTAACCCGGTTAAAGATAATGGTGTCAGTTCTGGACTTGATGCGTTCGCGTTGCGAGGGAAGAAAGGGTGTTGAAGCGATTGATCATGTAGCACCCATTTATTGATGTGTACGGTGAGGTTTTAGAATCATCAAAAGAACAAATAATTGGCCCAGTCTTGCTAGCAGACCTACGCAGTGTACACACAAATGTGTGTATGGGACTATACAAACGTGTGGCATGAAAGTGTAGCCCACAACCTTTAAAGCTGTTACTTGTCATGTTTTGAATATGAGGGCATTTGGAGAGCCATCTTTTTTAGGGGACATTATTTCACTCTACCAATTTAACATTAAATAAAATTAAAAAAGCAAATTTCTCTTTAATAATGTATAATACAGAACAAGTAAATGAATTATTCATAACCTTGTAAAGGAGATATTTGTGTGTAATTTGAATTCGAGAATGAAAGGTGGACTGGTTGAATTAGGGCCTTTGTTGGACACTTTAAGATGTAAGCTTTAATATATGCCATATTCCCAAGAAACATTAATTGGGACAAATCATTTTTTATGCACTTAATGGTATGATTAATTTAGTTTTTAACTGTAGTGCGTTAGTTTACAGGATAGATTTCAATAATTGAATATTCATGTAACTTGAAATCCTGGTGACTTCACTTCTGATTGACTTTGTTTATGAATGATGCATGTAGTTTTAAAATTTCACCCAAAAAAAATTAGAGATTGTTCATGAAAATTGAATTTTAGTGTAGTTTTTAATTGAATGGTTTATTTGAGTAAAAGCAAACAGTCCAAAAAAAGGTAAAAAAACGTTCACATTAGCAGTCAAGAGACTGATCCTACGCATTAAGAGATTGCATTTCAAAAGTATTTCAGTTGTTACATTATTGGGTATGTAAATTGTTCATGGATTGGTAAAAAGGGTCTTTTTTTGTATAGAAAGACTAGAAAGTTTCACGAAAAGGGGTCATATGTTTTCACAATGTTTTTGTAAACGTAGGAATGCATTGTTTTTTGGGGTAAGGTAGGGTAACTTTTCTATGCAGAAAGGAGTCATTTTTGTGGAAAATGTTCTGGAGTGTATGCCAGCCAAATACAAAGAAATCCTAGACTCTGCTCATGATGATCATGTGTTATGCCTTTGAACAAGGAAGTGAAACCGCTAAATTGAAATGTTAGAAGAATTCTCTCATTAAAGGGGGTGTAAACTGACGAGACTACGTGTCTTTCCTGTGGCCTGACTCGGGCCAATCGGGTATAAAACGACTACTGACGACTCAACCGCATCAATCACGTGGGTCAAACATACGCGAAACGGAAGCGTGAGGAGAAGTTTGGTCTGTTTCGCGAACGCTGACCATATAGAGATTAAGTCGCTGACTACCGTTAATCAAGTCCATAGTTTACGTGCAGTTGTCCAAAAAGAGACGTAGGTCCCCTTTATTCGTCAGTTTACACCCCCTTTAATGAGTTAGCTTACATTGGTGTGCTGTTGGGTTAATGAATAAAAATGCATAACTTGTTGTTATATGCACATTTCACTCCGTTTAGATTGTGGCTCGTCCTTTACCTGTCTTTTGTGAATTCATTTAATCTATGAATTAGTTTGGTAATTTTTAAATTTTAATTCATGTGAGCATGCACTGGTAACAATTTCATGTCTTAGAATTTTGTACACAAGGCAAAAGATTAAGATTCCAAATGTTTTTAGTCCTATCATGCATTTAGCAATTTTATTCTGGTAACTACCTTCTTGAGGAAAAAAAAATGGTGGCACTTGAAGGGTTAAATATGATAATGCAGTTACCAGCAGTCATGAAGTTGATCAACATTGATTGAGCTAGACAGAGAGAGGGGGCACAGAGAGAGGATGACGTGCAGAGAGAAGTAGCGAGGGGGTCGATATAGAGGAAGAGATAGAGGGGGCAGCAGGGAGAGAGGGCAGATGGAGAGGGGAACATGAGGAAAGAGATATGAGGCAGCGAGGGAGAGAGATGAGATGTCTTGTAAAAGAGAGAATTAATAAGTCAAAATTTGACAAATGTTTGTGCTCTCGCAGACGACTCACATTTTATAATGAGGGGAATGGCTAAATTAGAATTCAGGTTTTGGAATTTAAGTTGAAAGAAGGGCGAAGTCATGCTAATTGTCTTCATATAGAGTAAATGATATGTATGATATCAAAATTTAAGATGGTACAGTGCCCACCACACGTAAGAAATGTGGGACTACATGATGATGATATATTGTGTGGAAATTAATTCTTAATGTCTTTTCTTCCTTGTGTACAGCTATATTTCTGCAAATTTGTGAAGTAGACTATTTTGAGTCATTAATATATCATTAAGTATCATAGAGAATGATTAAGCTCTTTCGTTATCAGTTTTGCTTTTATAAACTCCTTTCTCTTGATCGTCTTCTTCCACTATTTCTCCTTTGTTCTTACATTTCTTTCTCCTTTCCCCATTGTTTTCCTTTCTTCTTTCTCTCTCTCCCTCTCTATTTCTGTCACTGCTACAACTTTCAAAACACAATGCAATCTGAAAGTTGGGGGATAAATAAGAAAAGCATGTCGATGTCAAATTGTCTGATTTTGTTCTCTTGTATTTATTCTCCTAAACTCCACCATACATGAAGACAAACAGTGGATATGAAATGAACTGCTAAATGCATCCATTAAAGAGAGTCTATAGCAACATACGACAGGGGCATTATACACTCCAATATCCTTCTAACTCTAGAAGATTTAATAAGCTGACTACTCAAATCCCAAACTACCGCTCTTCATTTGTACCCAACCCTATTAAAATTACCATGGCTAATTTTGTATGGATCACAACACTGCAGGGATTAAGGTTCTCAAGTTTTCTAGGACCATACACTTTATAATTTTATCATACTTCAACTTTTTGCTACTATTTAAATGGGATATAACTCTAGATCAAGCGTTAACATAAATATATGCATCACATATTTCAAATCAGCTTACAGAAGTACATATACGGCGAATAAAAATGGAACTCTATTTTACGTGTACATCCATTTATGATCGTTACTAATTTCCTCTCAAACTCAACCTCCCATAATACGCTCATCTTCCTTACTAACTCTAGTATATAACCTTTCTTACTGAAATATATAGATATCTTATTCATTGCACTTTTTTTCTGTTAAAAATATTTGTAACAGTTTCCTTCTTTCAACACAATATCAAATACAGTACATAAAAGTCAATGGGTATGTTCTATAGCTTTAGAATCTAATTCAAACAAACCAATGATATTTACTTTGACAAAACAAAACGAGAAGAGAATCTACCAAGTAGATGTGTTTATAATTAAAAGGAAACATGTGTCCAGCAAAAAAAAGTTAATTTTGTGTAACTTTTGTTTTCTCTCTCTCAACTTGAGATATGAAATTGGGCGACTCCATACAGAAGCCGTGAAAATTCATAATCATACGTACGTTTGAATATAACATTTCATTTGCTGCAAAACAGAAATCGATTTTCACATCAAAGTTCAAAACGGAAATAAAAACTTGTTACAAAACATCTTCCAACATTACTTTTAAGAAGGGAGAGTCCAATCCAGATTGGTTACAGCTCCCTTCTCTCGCTTGACCAGCTATCACACACTTGATACATTTTGTTCAATTAGGCATCGCATCATACACCAAGACTGGGAACATGCACCAGTCTCCCTTCTCAAATGGCAGGCTGTCTCCATACTATACACAATCTACAGATGAATAGGCAAGATTAAGAAATATTTTCTTTCATAAATACTGATTACACATTTAACAAATCTATACACTATAGAAAAATAGATGTCTTTGCTAACATACACTCCACTCCAGTGATGAGTTCATCTTCCAAAAAAGTCCAGTATTTTTCCTCAATGGTAGAGAAACTTGTTAATATTCCCACAAGAAATCTACTAGAATCGATCCCTTTGGACCTTCTGTTTTCAATTCATTTTATACAAGTCTCATGTATGCACAAGTTTGAACGCCATTACCCATATAGTTTTTTTATCAAACACAGCAACAATTTAAATGAGTATACCGGCACTTCTCTAAACACCCCTAAAACATCACTCATAGCATTCCATAGAAGCTTGCTTGATAACATATATATGAAGCATCTGCTAACTCCATTTCCCAAGCATAATCATATGTTTTACAACTGCAAATCATTATATATCATTGCTGTACTATTAAACACGCTAGAGACTGGTACCATTTCTCTAGCAGCTAAATAACCACTAACAATCTACTGGGGTAGGGTGGCTATGTTTAATATGATGAATACCTCACCATTCTATTACACACTTTTGGCATTGTTTAATTTAGGGAGCCTACATGCATATAGCTCCTTCTAAGTACATGATCTATTGCGAGAAGGCTTTAAATCCTTATTTTAAGTCTTCCTAGCTCTGGAGACAAAAATCGTGTGAAACAGCCCGCCATTCACACTCTATTCATCATGTTCACATTAACAAAAGACAGAACGTAGTATGTACACTTTACACCGCAATTACATTTTACCAAATGTAGCAAAAATATTCATTTGTATGATGACATCATTATCTACATGACCGGAGAGACAATACATGAATCATCCTAGTAATAATAATTTCATAAGAATTCCATCCTAGTTAAAAAAAAAAATATGAGAAAAGACCAGAAGATCTCTTGAAAGAACTCACTATACAGCCTACGGCTAAGAGAATGACAGTTTTATGTACAATAATATATCAATGCTGACCATCGCCTTATACATAAGCCGTTGATAAAATCGTATGCTACTATGTGCTTCTTCCAAAAAACCTTGCCAGAGGCCAGCCCAATTTCGCAAAGATTTCCGCTGTGAATTTAAAGTGCCCTGAAAAGGGCTCGTTGTTGATGCATCAGACAGTCCTCTGACAAGTGCATCGTCTACACAGCTCAAAGAACGTTTTATCTGCCGGGAGCCACAGGAGCGTTAACTCATCTACAGAGTCGACGCCCGTCTGGTTTTCGGCGGATGATTCTCAACAAGCATTCTCATAAAAGGTTTATCATCCCTGAAAGCACTAGCTCAATTCAAACATTTTACAATTAACATGACATCGTCTTTTACACACTCTTCACGAGTGTCTTGGCAATGTGAATCCAAGGTTATACATTTCAAATCTCCAGACAGACCAAATATATACGTTACGTAGAACATTGGTCAAACGTTATAGGTGGAGTTGCCACACATTTAAACTATCTAAGATATTTAAATGACTTCATGAGCTGACACTCTATATAGCTCAAACTGTGACATCCAAAATAACAAAAACACAGCCATTCACTGCATGCAGAAAAGCACAAATTACAAGGACTATAAAGGATTACAGAGGAAGATATTCAAAGCATTTCATCACAAAAGCTCATCTAGTTACTGTTTTGTTACATTTCTATTCAAAAAGCTGCAGCAGATTTTCAGAGCAATAATTTTACCAAATTGTACAAGCAGCCGCACACAAAAAGTTCATGAAATCACAAAGTTCATCCCTAAAGAAACAACACCTACAGTCACTAACCAGGTAACCAACAAGCTTATGTCATCACGAATTCCATCCTTTCTATAACGGTATTTTACCATACCATTTATCAAGTCAGTTCACAGAAACGTCTATGGAATGATTATTCACCTTTTACAAAAAAAAGACACCAAAAAACCTTCACAAAGACATCATAATAACACTGAAATCTGAACCGTCTGTCCTCCGATAACTAACAAAAAATGCAATTCCCCTCACGAAAGTGAAGCAAAATCAGCTTGTATACAGCTACTCGTAAGAAACCACAACACGCATAATACCACTTCCATTGTTCCAAAGTCACACACTATTTTTTTTCTGAGAATACTATGACATAGTTCATCACACCTCCTTCTTCCATTAACAATCTATACAGGTGCAGCATGCATGTATTTAGACACTTTGTTTTGCCATTCCTTTCCTCTCCTCGTACGGTTCTCAAAACCGATAATCAGAATACATATCATTAAATTCATTAAATTACTGGATCTGCTCGCATATTTTTTTATCATAGTCACTGTATAAAACATATTTTTAGCTGACCGGTCAAATTAATGCGATTTCTCCCTGGTATGAGCTATAAATGAGTTCCAAAAAGACACTTGAGATTTCAAACACATAATCCAAGGCACGTTCCATGTACTCGGGCGCCTGCTGTGGTTAACAGAGACAGAATACAAGGGGGATGTTTCACAAAACTTGTCATCAGTGACAAATGAGAGTTTTTGTTATAAGCTACTGATACCCTTGCTTCTGATTGGTTATCAGCAGATTTGTCACTGATTTTTATCATTTTTCATTGAAAAAAGGCTTTGTAAAACACCCCCCAGTTTAAGTTTAACACTTTCGCTCATTGCCACCTTCTTCTTTCAATAGTGTCAACACCATCAGTTGTGTAATGTGACGGCAAACTAGATTTCATTTATCAAAAACGTGTTTCATTTGCTTGAGCCCATAAATATGACCACAACCTACATTCAATTGATTCCAAGAACATTCATCAAGTTCAACCTTCACATTTTGAGGTTTGTCTTTTATTCTTCATCAATACTTCAATACCTTCATTTCATCGATATGAACAATCACAATTTGCTTTATCTCCTTTCTACATCATGTCAAAAACCTCTTGAATGGTGTGCTATCAACATGACAACATTTTATTGATACAGATTAGAATACCATTTCCAACAATCTTCCTATGCTTTCTTTCCTTTCTGCAACATTTAATGGTGTGACGTTAACAGAACAACATTTCATTGATACAGATTTTGAATACCGTTTCCATCAATCTTCCTTTGCTTTTAGTCTTTCTCCATCATCTCCAATACCTCTCCAGTGGTGAGATGTGAACATGACCTTCATTTCATTGATATCAACAATCACACTTAGCTTTATTTTCTTTCTGCATCACCTCAAAAACCTCTCCAATGGTGTGATGTAAACATGACAACATTTCATTGCTACAGATTAGAATACCATTTCCAACAATCTTCCTTTGCTGCTAGTCTTTCTTCAATACCTCTCCAGTGGCCAAATGTGAACATGACCTTCATTTCATTGTTATGAACAATCACATTTTGCTTTATTTTCTTTCTGCATCATCTCAATAACCTCTCCAATGATGCGATGTGAACACAACTTTCATTTCATTAGTATACCGCGGTACCCAGTCCAACTATTGCACTTTAATAGTTATATATCCTTCCAACTGCAGTCAAACCTGCCTTACTATCCAGAACATGTTTTAAGACAATAATACATTTGCCACTCTCCACCCAGGTGAAGAAATGGGTACCCGGTAGGAAGATATTCCTGAATGCTTTGCTATAGCTGGGTAATAATACGATACTTAGTATTAAGCACAGTAGAGTATATCTGTATAATAGCTGCGCTATAAACATGGAAACAATATCAATATTATAAGTTGGATATAGTTGAATCACTCTCTAATAGATACATGTATATCTTGGTGGCCCTGCTAAATACGTATGTACATGTAAGTCAATTTTCATGATTTCTTAGTGATTTCATTTCTATCTTTCTGCCACTTAGCAAAGCTGTTCAAGATCAGTTGATCCTCATTACTAGTGACTGGATAGTTCCCCAAGATGCTTAACTTTCTCTATTCATATATTAATTGGGGCTTGATCACTTTTCAAGTTCATTAGATCCATTCCTTTGAGGTGAAAGTTTATTTAGTAACTAGCATGCTATGCTTACACTTTGTTTAGAGCTTCTGCACTGAAGACCAAAGCAAAGTGTCAAGGAAAGTAGTTAAATTCTTAGCATATGGCCCATTTATTGGCTAGGAGTGCGACCCCTTGGGTGACATATCATGCAACAAAGCAAGTACTTTTGCCTACCTAGCATTCCAAGGATATTTATGAAAAGTACAACTAGATGGGCTCCTTAAGGAGTGGAGCCTCTTTTTGGAGCGGTTCTACTTAAATTTGAAGCAAAGATATAGGTGTGTCACCCCTTTACTTTTCAAAGGGGGGTTGTACTATTATTTTCATTTGGGAGTCTGGTTACCACTTCCATGGCCTTGAAGATTGATATGAGGTTGCCCATGCAGGGCTATGTGTGTCACCCCTCCACTGGCTGCCCCGGGGGGTGCCATTCCTTGCATAATAGTGGTAGGAGGTCTGCCCTGGGCGGCCTGAGCATGCTGGAACTGGTTCACACCGGGGCTGGCCGGATAGACGAAGATGGTCTGGCCGTGCTGCAGAGCAGGCGAGGGAACCGAGATGGTGTGGAGGGCCGGGGAGCCTGGCTGGGTCTGCTGAGGAGCGGAGAGTTTGACCAACGGCGACATTGGCTTGGGTTGCTGGCTCATGTGGGGCGAGTAGTGGAACTTGCTCATGGTAGGGGAACCCTGAGGGTTTGGGGAACCCCCTCGGGCCATCGGGGACGGGGGCGGGGCTGGGGTTAAGGTGAACTTGGCGGTCAGGGCAGAGTTGGAGCTGCTCAGAGGGGTAGATGATAGAGACATCTTGCTGGAGGGGTTAGGACCGCCTAGGCGAACACTCTTCACAGATGTCAGGTGAAGTTTACCGGGCGCCGGAGACTTTGGTGTGGACGGCGTACCTGAGCAAAAAAGAAACCAAACAGATAATGCAAAGATTAGAATATCTTAATCAAAGGATAAAAGTCAACCATATATATTTCATTAATACAACAATCGTCAAACTGAAAGAATTCATGAATAAATGTGTGTATTCTTACTATTGTGTACATACTTCTCTTCAATGAGAAAATTTCAACATATTAAGGCGAGTAAACCGGTCTATTAAATACCGGCCCAGGGCCTGGCCTTACCTGGTACGGCTTCTCCGTCCGGCCCTTCTTCATCCCAGGACTGCTGCATGATCTTCTGACGGACCTCACGGATCTTCAGCTGGAGGCAGTTCTTGGAAGGGAACATGTCCTGGTGTTTGGACTGGAACGCAGCGGTCGACGGAGCTATCAATCAAAGAATATCAATCAATAACAATAATGAGATGATCGGTACTGCAAAATGATGGAAGAATAGTAACGAATACATATATACAGGAACTTTTCATCTTGCACTCATCAGAGTAAAACCTTTCCCAAATACCTCAACACATCTTTTTTCACAATGTAATTGCGTGAACCAGTACGCAATTTCATCCTCTTTTAGAGAGATTTAAGTCGACTGAAAGTTTATAACCTTCACTGCTTCTAAGCCTTTTTTTGTTGTTGCTCCATATATAGAATAATTTAGTTTCATTTTAACCGATACCTGTACAGTTATTTAGCAAACTACTATAGATCAAAGCAGAAAAATCAGAGAAGCATACTGAAGAAAAATTGAATGAAATCGGACGAAAAATGAGAAAGTAAGGAATTTTTGCATATTGCAATCACTAGAAGTATAGGTTCTTCAAATTGGCTGAATCGGTAATGTCTCTGTGATGTAGTGGTGGAGAACACACAAAATGACTACAAATTTCAATTTATCGAAATGTATGATTCGGGATGATCTTTCCCATAAATAGAGGACCTGTAATAACACTCTCCATAATATATTTTCAGTAGTGCCCCAAGAGTGAACATGATATTTTTGTACACAACAAACGGGAGAGTTAAACGTGATTACGTCACAATCCACTGACAAAATTGCGAGTTTGATATTCGCAGAGCTGTAGTGATCTCATACTTCAAACATCATATCTTTCTTATTATTGGTCCGATTCATTTCAAACTTCCGCCTATCTGTTTCTCTGTTTTTTTCTGCTTTCATTCAAATGAACCTATTACAAGGGTTGGATGCCAATTTGAGGAGAGAAAAATGGTTAATTTAGAAAACAAGAAAACAAACTCATGTCAGACAACCTCAGTTCCTGGGATAATAATAATAATAAAAATTATACATTTATAGAGCGCAGAAACTATCCAACATTAAGTATATATTCTACTGGGTTTACAAGAGCTCCTGATATGCTTAAATTTACAGTTAATTGAAAAGGGATTGGAAAACAAAGAGGTGACTCACCCGAGGGGAAATAGCCATTGTTCTTGAAGAGCTCCGTGACCAGGATCCGTCTCTGATCCAAGATCCTCCGCAGGGTGGAGAGGGAAGAGGAGGAGGAGGAGGAGGCAGAGCGATCCAGCTCTCCTTCATACTCGTCTATTTCATCTGATATCAAGAGAGAAGATTATGAACATATATACATTACAGAACAAGAGTGGTAGGAGATGAAGTAGCAGGGGTGGTAGTGGTTGTGGTATTAGTGGTAGTGGTAGTAGTAATAGTATTAAGAGTAGTAGTAGTAGTAGTGGCAGTGGTAGTGGTAGTGGTAGTGGTAGTGGTAGTAGTAGTAGTAGTAGTAGTAGTAGTAGTAGTAGTAGTAGTAGTAGCAGCAGCAGCAGCAGTGGTGGTGGCATTGGTAGTTGTGGTAGATATGGTGGTAGTGGTGGTAGTAGTGGTAGATATGGGGGTAGTAGTAGTAGTAGTAGTGGAAGTGGTAGTAGTGGTGGTGGTGGCAGTGGTAGTAGGATGAGGAGGAGGATGAGTAGTAATAGTACAGGTAGTATTAATAATAGTTATTAGGTATCATTCACATATCCATCCAAGGGGATGCTCAAGGCACCTTCAAAGAATAACCATTATCCAGGCTCCAGCATTTTAGAACTTGAGGAAGTCCTACTTACCAAATTTTTTGAAAAGTAAGGATTTTTTTTGTGTTTGGGTAAAATTTTAAACAAGCAAAACACCTTGACACAAACAAGTAACAGACAAAATCTCTCAAAATGGAATACTAATTAATTCATAGTTCTTCCTACCTCGCATATGGCCACTATAAGCCTCCATGGGGGACTTGTCACTGAACTTGAAGACAGAGTCGTCTCCTATCACTCTCTTGCCCGGCGTGCTGGGTTCGGAGCTACTGGAGCTTCTACGGTGGGGTGACTTGAGTTTGCAGGGCGAGGTCGGGTCGTTGTCTGAATCACACTCACTCTTACCTATCAAAATAACAATGGTAATAAGGATTTAATTATTGCTAAGGCTCAAGCAAACAGAAATTGTCCATTTACTGTTAAAAACTGAATTATTCATACCCTTACCAACTTTCATAATTTTGTTAAAACATGTGAAAAATTGATTTGTTGCGATTTGTTTCTTGAGAACATGACATATTATAGCTTACATCTCCAAAAGTATTCAACAAAGTCCCTTGTTCAACCTGCCCACATTAATTTTGAATTATGACAAAAAAATGACACACACACACAAAAAAAAATTATTAAAAAAAATTAAAACAAATCATATGTTATTGAGGAAAGTCGTACAGTCCTATGTACTTCTAGAAATTGTACGAAATACAATTAATTAAGGTCTGGAGTACCCAAGACATTTGATACCATGATAAAGAGAAACAGGGTATCTAAGTTTTAATGGGGAGGTCTTGATGTATGAAATCTGTGAGGCGTGAGAGGTGGGAGAAGACTGAAAGCGCATTATCATCTCCACTCCCCCCCCCCCCCACCCACACACACACACAAAATTTCTAATAATGATGCTAATGATAACATTGAGTATACAAAGGCTAATGAAGCTCATTTAAAGAAACTTTACCGGTAATTTTTTTACAACATGATTTAGACTTGCAGTCAAGGCATATTGTTCACATGAGTGCATATTCCTGTTTCTATTCCTGTTTCTATTCAGGAAAAAAAGGTAACTCACAATCAAATTGAACTTGAATCCATAGCATGTTTACTTCCAATTGATTATCTAGCATTCTCCTGGGAGACTTCCTTTTACCTGAAAGAATGTTATTAATGCTATTATAAAACCATGAATTCCTGTTTGCTACAAGAGGTTGGGTATTTACTTTCAGCTCGATGAAAATAGGTTTAATTTTGGTATGCCACACATTTTTCATGGACCCAAAGTCTCCAGGATCTCCGACTTTGATGTCAATATGTAAATATTGAGGTTTCAATGGTCCGGAATGTGTCTTTCAAGTGGTTTTCATTATTTTTATAAGATACCTGATTCATGTTGTTTTGATGAAATTATCAACAATAATGATAAAAAATATTTTGTAAAACCTGCTACTTTTAATAGTAATAATATATTTTTATAGTGCGAATATTGATAGCATGCAAAGTCTACATCCATGTCTATGTTTACCATGTGTGATGTACATGTATGGCGGGTAAATACATGTAGCTAATCGCGGCACTTATGCTTGACAAGTTTGTGAGAGGGCAGCTTCTAAATATCATCATCATTTAACATATGTGTTGTGGTGGTTATTTTACTTGGCTGCTAAGAAAGCATTAATGCTGGTTAGTATTGCAACCAGACGGCCGACGGCTTTATTTATGTCCTCTCCAGGAACCTGGTAATGAGGATTAATGCCTTACTAAAGGGCACTAGCACATCGACTTGGTTTCAAATCCGGGTCGCCGGATTACAAGACCACTGCTCTACCAACTGAGTCATCGCGCCTCCTATAATTTGAACACGTCTCCTGAATTAACAGTACTCTATTGAACAACTACTTTATATGTATCAGGTTGACACAGGGATTAATTACGTCTACAGCTGTTTCACTTCACTTCACTAACATACACGGTAAGTACAATTGCCTTTAATTATATATACTAGTGCTGTAGTCAAACGTTTAACCGTCCGGTATCCGACCGCCCTTGGCGGATTCCGTTTCCAATTGGACGGTTTCGTTTTCCCGTTTTTTTTTTTTTTTTTTTTTTTTAAGTTTCGATTTATGCCCCTCCAGCCGGCACTATGCCTGGCAATGTCTCCCAGCTCAGTAATCTGTGTGTTGACTCACCACTCCAAAACTAGAACAACACTCCAATTTGTCTGTCATCTTGGTTTGAAAGTAATCTTTGTAATAGATCTCAATATGTAGTTTATAATAATAATTCATCCAACTTTTACACACGGCGTACCACAAGGTTCTATCCTAGGTCCTCTACTGTTTTTAATTTTCATTAATGATCTTACACATTCTTCTAAAAACGACATTGTTACTATTATTTGTGACAAGTTCACAAGCACAAATCGACGCCTTCAAATGCACCTCGCAGTTAAATGAAAGTCTTTCCCGGTTTTTCACACGGACGGGCTTGCTGGCAACAGAGTTTTGTTTTTTTTTTGGTTTGTTTTTGTTTTTGTTTAAATCGTTTAACCGAAAACCGTCCGGTTTTGACTGGCGGTTAAACGGAATTGGAGATATCCGTGATGTTACAGCACTAATATATACCATGCAAATCCCATCTCATAAGACTAAAATGAACTTTTTAAATATGAACTTTTTAAATACTGAGTGGAAAATGGGCAAAATTTTCCTTGCTGCACATTCATAAGTAGTCATGTCATGTCAAAATATGAGTCAAAGCTATGTTAATGTTCCAAAAATACTGTAAAAAGAAAAAGAAAGATCATCAAAGAATGTGTAGTAGTCCCAGGAAGAATTCTTTTGATATCGAGAATTGCATCTTTTATTTGGAGCGGAAATGGAAATTCCACAAAGCTAAAAAGGAATTAGAAGTTTATTTCTATTCAATTGCCCTAGATCCTATTTTTGTAGAATAAAATGGTTCCAATCAAAGATAAACCCGACAGAAAAAAAGTGAATAAGTTTCTCCAGTGAATACAACATTCAAATTTGGAGATGCAGTCAATGTTATGAACTGATCAGAAAATATGAAGCATACCTGCATTGTGATAAAACCGGCTTATCATATTTATTGAATGTCTGTGTCAATATACAGTAATCTTGGACAAGATTGCTTTGCTGAAAAGGGATTTGTCATGAACTAAGACGTTTCTCCAGTTGGTGACATTGTAACAGAAGTCCACCGAGTCACTCCAGTAGTCATCTGTGGACATCTGTGACGGACATAAACTGCATGGACATTGCTTTGATGACATTACTTGAAACAGGTTGGATCACGTGGAGGTTCCCATTTAGAAGGATGTCCTATTGACTTCAATATTACTTCAAACAATACACTACAAATCCAGTTCTGTCAATAACTCTTTTCCATTTGATACGTTCATTTCTAACTTTTGTTTGGGAATTTAAATTTTCCAACTGTAATTCATGTATCAGAAATCTGTATTTAATCACAGGTAACCATGTTGAAGCTTAGGAAGAAGGTTGTATTTAAATGTACTATGGTAAAACTCATTCCTATGATCATAATATTTTGTGTAAATGGGTACCAAGTTAAGGCAGTATCCTTAATGCAGAGGCAAGAAGCAACCTTACATTTCCCATACCCATGTGACAGCACAGAAGTCACATTACAGCATTCCTATAGACTCCCATTTTATCGCTCTTCAGATGGGTCACCACTGTCTTTGACACAAGATCAGGTGCAGAGATTCAACGTTCAGAATAGAAATAACAATGCCAATTGCTTTCTGGAGTTTTCAATAAGTAACGTACTGCGCATTGATCAAGGGACATACATTTTGTCTGTATACAAGGATGGGGAGTTACTAGTTGAACAAACACACAGAATTTGGCTACAGGTTGATTATCCTCCTGGTAAAGCATCATGTGTTGTGGGTGAAGATAAGGGAGGAGACTGGGTCTCAATAGACTGTACAGCTAATGTGGGGAGTCTATCAGGAAAGATTGAATGCTATCAGGATGGTGTATGGATGCCTCCCCTAACTGATCCTACTGAAACCGACACTTTATTGAAACAGACCATTCTCATCAGAAAAAAACAGCCAGTATTTTGTTGTTCCTCTTCCACTTTGACTGAATACACTGAAAGATGTGAATGTGATGATACTGCATTGTATCTAGATGATACCAGTAGCAGTGACCCATGTCCAACCTTATCAACAAAAACATCAACAATTTCTACTTACAGAACCCCAGATCTGGTCAACAATAGTCAGACTTTTAACTCATTGAACTATCCCCTACCATCAAACACAACATGCGCTGCCATCAAAATGACCCAAGATAGTTTGAAAACAATAATTATATATTCTATTTTGGCAACCGCTGCGGTCATAATGTTCACATTGAATGCAATTTTCCTCTATAAATTGAGGCATAAACGCAATAACAGTAAATATGAGTCACAAGATCCTTCAACATCAAAAAATGATGATGATGCTCAAGAATGCGTATAAAGTCTATAGTCATCAGTCATTGCAGGACTTTGCAGCTCACGATTTTCAAGACATAAAACATCTGAGGAAATACCAATCATTAGACCAATCATCCAATTATATCTTTTGAGACATCTGAAGGAAATATGAACTCTAAATCTTCTGGTAAATCAATATCAAATGTAGATTCCTTCTTTGCTATAAATGATTAAGTGGAGCTATCGCATTTGTAGATTTTGACACATTAATAAACATTATCATTATATAATATTTTTTCTTATTAGAATATCGAAAGAAAATATAAGGGTTTGTTTCCATCGTCTAGAAAACCAATGTACACATATCTGTGGTATAGTACAAGTGTAGAATATCGAAATGAAATACATGTACAATGTATAAGGGTTTGTTTTCATCGACTAGAAAACCAATGTACACATATGTATGGTAGTCTAAACTCTGCTTCTGTGTCAACTCTTTCTTATGGTAATCGCTCTTTTTGCAAAGCTTCTGCTGAACTTTGGAATAGACTACCTTTTAATGTCAACAACTGTCAAACTGTTAACCTATTCAAAACTAGTCTTAAGACACATTTATTCAAAATTGCTTTTGCTGATTAATTAACTCTTTTCACTTTCATGTATATGTATTGTAATTTGTAAGTTTATTTGCACTTTTTTGTTTTTTTTAATAAGTAATTGTTTATCAGTCTATTTTGTTTGTTATAGCGCTTAGAGACTTCTTTGGTAAGCGCTTTATAAGTAACGTTTTTATTATTATTATTATTAAGCACCGTTTTATTATTATTAGTAGTAGTATAATAAAATCTCGAAAATGAAATATAAGGGTCTGTTTTCCGTCATTAAATCTAACAAACCAATGTTCCCATATTTCAGGGTAGTAATATCATAACTGTAGAGGTGTTCTGTTCTTGGATGATAAGTCACCTGACAATATGAAACAAAATAGTTTTTCAATGATGGTTCCTATCAAACCAAAAAGTAATTTTGTGTATTACGAAAAGAAGAGCTTTGGATTTACTTCAGAGTCTGTTCTGCAAATGGCTAGTTCTTCACGGATGAGACATTAGGGACTTTTAGATTGAGTGGACGAGAACATGACGAACGCCGACTGATCATGCATGTCAACGTACTTAACTGCCCATGTTGACTACAATTAGAAATCTTTTAGATTGCACTCGACGATAGACATGCATGCAGGAAGTAACACTATGAATATCATGAACAAAGAAAGAGGACAAAATATACAGTTCCTCATTCTACCCTCAACAAAAGAACATCCCTTCACTGCTATTATGTAAAAATGTGTAGAACAGGTGAATATGCATGTGACACCTGTTCTACACATTTTTACATAATAGCAGGGAAGGGATGTTCCTTCGTCTACCTGAGGAACTGTATATTTTATGCGCACACGGCATACTAGTACCTAGAGCATGTAAAGGCGCTATATAAATATCAATATGTATGAATGTACTAGATTTAGGAAAATCAAGGTTGACGCATTCTCGATCGCCGACCGAGAGGACGTAACGCATGCGCAGTGCCTTAAAATGAATTCACACGTTGCAGTCAAAGCTGTAGACGTGCAAATCTAAAAGTCCCTTTTGTAAGATTTGAGAATAATTCACATTATGATTTGTAAATGAAATGTTAATACATAGATATATTACTTGCACCTGTACACCTGTCTAAATGTGTTCAAATAAAATCATACAATTCTTAAACTTGAACAGTGTCACATATATTTTCTTCACATATCCATTTAAAAATTATTCTAATCTGTATCAATCTTGAAAGGGACTTGACCCTGAACGATGAAAGTTTGGCAGAACAAAAGCAGAAGAACCACAGGAAAACATGAAATATATTGAATGAAAAATAAGTGTGTACAAAACCAAACAGGAGTGTTCTCCATATATCACATCTAAAATACATGATCATATTAGTAGTATGGCATTTCGTTACAGTGAAATTAATGATTCGGCTAATTTGAAATGCTCATACATGTACATATAGTGATTACAACTTTTTTAAAGTCTTATTTTTTGTCTGATTTAATTCATTCTTCCATCAGTCTGCTTCTGTGATTTTTCTGTTTTCTTTTAGAGTAGATGTCTGTTAAGGTTGGATTTCCTTTTGAATAAGGAAAAGAGAGAAAGAAAGAGAGACAAAGAGAGAGAGAGAGAGAGAGAGAGAGACAAAAAGAAAGAGAGAGAGAGAGACAAAAAGAAAGAGACAGAACGGGGGAGATAAGGAGGAGGGGACTGGAAAGGCATATTTCTTGAAAAGATCTTTGTGGAGACCCTGAGAGAATATGTTATGAAACAATAAATCATACTAAATTATCATTTATATACCTCATTTTAAGATTCTTTACTAATCCTGTCTTCTGATTGGTTGAAAATGCAGTCATGTTCTTAACCATGCCCGCTAATTGAAATTCATAGTAATTTTTCCCGGCTCTACCGGTTTATATCCATTTTTCATAGCACTTTTTCCATGGCTGTGAAACGTGACGTCATTTTGCTGCGATCCCCATTTTGGTTTACGTGTTACCGTATAAGTTTCTTTTGTGCGATGACCGATGCGCGATACCGTTAACGGTGTTTGAGTGCAATTCGATTTTGGTCGCTGCATTCAGGCGACGAATCTACCAATCCACGCAGCGCAGACGACCGATCGCCATTTTGTGTACTAGTCTCGATCGCAAAATACTGGGGTTTTTTGTTTCCAATTTTTTGTCAATAAAGAGGCAAAATGGAGGACACAGCTATGCCAAGATTTCAACTTATGGATGACATTCAGCTGCAAGACTTAATCGATTCTGCTGATAGCAAAAATACGAAGTATGCAGTAAAATACGGCATTAAAATATTTGAAGAGTTCTTGCGAAATGTCAACACGGACCTCGGAGATGTAAAGTAGACTAGACGCACAGTCTGTGTAAATATGTTGCGAATTTGTGAATTTATAAAGTTACTGTTCATGTTCTACTGTTCTACTGGAGCACAGCTTGTTGGTGATATCATCCTGTACAAAAGTTACTGTTCGTGTAAACGTGTTTGGTATTCCCTGTTCTACTGGAGCACAGCTTGTTGGATTTCATACTGTACACAAGTTATTGTTGGTGTTAATATTCATGACTTCAAAGAGATGGAAACCTAAATGGGTGAGTCAACATTTTCCTTTTTTTCGGTATATAAAATATATATTGACTGCTTTTAATATTCGAGGCATAGTTGTTTCTATAGGGTCTCGGGAAACTCACAACCTGCTATGACCCCGCGGCGCAAGCGCCTTGGGGTCATAGCAGGTTGTGAGTTTCCCTTGACCCTATAGAAACAACTATGCCTCTCAAAGCAGTCAATATATCCTTATTATAAACTGGACTTTGCAGCAATGTCTGCTCATCTGTAACTATGATTTTCCTGCTCCCATTCAAGTCATAAGAGATTAATTCATTCAATTTTTCTTGCGCTAAGTTTTTTAATCATTCAAATAGTTGCTGCGCTATATCAATTGATTTAGTTAATACTTGGCAGGAATTAATTCCTTGAAATGCTAGAGCGCCAGCAATGCTAATTAGATGGGGTAATAATTGCGGAGCGCCAGGAGTGTCAAGTCTAACAGACGTGAGCGTTATACAAAAACCCACTGCTATCATTATTATCATCTACTACAAATAGTTCACACTAACAAATGTTTTGCTACTCCCAAATTCAACCGAATACCTGACAAATACCGGGAAACCTGCTTTAGCGACCACCTGTACAGAAAGACCACCTGTCTATGAAGACCACATATGTCGTTTTCCTAAAAATTTATTTCCTATTCAATCCTGAACTAAAGCAACCTGTCTACAAAGACCGACAGACTTCCAGAGATGGCTATTCTTGTCAACCCTGAGGGGTCTTTATATACAGGGGGTGATTCACAAAGACGATAATAGACTTTAAGTTGGACTTAACTATGGCAGGCTGTTCATGCCACTAGTTGCTCTCACCATTGGTCTCTCAATTATGACCTTTAGATATTTTTTCCTACAATAATGAACTATCAAAAAATGTAAATTCTGTACATTCGTGTCCCTTGAGAAACCAATGCCAGTGATTGATGAGAGAAAATAGTGGCATGAACGGCCTGCCATAGTTAAGTCCAACTTAAAGTCGATCTTAGTCTTTGTGAAACACTCCCCAGGTTCCATTGTAATTCTAAGGAGAGTATCTTACTTGTGGAGCCCTTTCTCTTCCTCCTATAGCTGCTCACGATGGCCTCAGCGGTGAGGGGCATGACGTTCCTCTCGTTGGTGTGGTCCTCGGGATGATACTCCGGAAGCTGCCTGAACTGAGCCTCAAAGTTCACCTCCTCAAGGACCCTGGATTTACAAATAGGGAATCAATTACACACAAAGAAAACAAAATAGAATTAAGCAATTATATAATCCTGTGAAAGAGAATGATACAAGCAGAAGGTTTACAGCATCCTACCTATACTTCACGGGGCCGTTTCATAAAACTAGTTGTCAATAACAAATGCTAAAAATTCCATGACAAATTTGTCAACCAAATGCAATGACTTCATTGATTTATAAGAGGTATTATAACTTTATTTTTCGTTATAACAAGTTTTATGAAACAGGTCCCAGATTCAAACCTTCCACCCTATACGTAACACTAACCCCTACCATTCATCTAACCTAAAACACATGTGTAACCCTGATCCCTGCCCTAAATATAACCTAAAACGTGGTTGTAACCCTAATCCCTACCCTCAACCTAACCTGAAACGCAGTTGTTACCCTAACCCCTACCCTAAATTTAACCTAAACGCAGTTGTAACCCTAACGTTATCTCTTTGACCAAATCAAAGCCCAAAGCGACTGTCGCTGAACCGAACGTCGCATCAGCACTTACTTTTCCATGCCATCGTCTATTTTCCTCTTCAGTATGTGCGACAGGTTCCTTGCGTCTTTAGCTCCCACAGCCTCCACCCCCGATAGAGCGTGCATATCCATGGCAACCGAGGTGGATGCAGATGCAGCAGCAGCATCGCCCGTGGCAGGCTTGATGGACTGTCCGTTTTCTTTGGTAGGGGTGTGGACGTCTGGCGGGTTGTTGTGAGCTGGCCGAGGGGTTGGGGTAGGAGCCGGGTTGTTGGATGACATCTCTGCTGGAGACGATTGTCTGTGAGTGCCCTCTTGAGATCCCTCATCCTTCCTCTCCATCAACTCGGCTGGTTCCTCCCTCTTTCTCTCCTCCTCCTTCCGTCCTTCCTCTAAACTCTCTCCCCCTCTCGCTGTTGCTGGTGATGGTGACGATGACGGATGGTCAGCATCCTTGTTGCTAGGCAACTGGGAGATGCACTCTTCATCCTGTACTGGACTCTCCGCTGATTTGCTGGACTGTAAAACAAGATCAATCTAAAATAGTAAAAACCATGGAAAGATACATCTTAAACAATTTTGAAAATATAAAATCTTATGAAGAGTTGCGATTGATCCAAATTAATCGCAAGTTTGCAGTCTCCTATCTCTCAGTTGCAATTGATATCAACTCTTTATAAGCACTGCCTTTTCTCCACCCTCTACAAAGTCTTTCTTATTTCTAATTCTAGTTTTATGAAACAGGGCCCATGAGTGGCAAGTATGCCAAACGTAAGCGCTATACAAGAAACCACCCATGTTCTTATTTTTCATCGAAACCCTAGGGGGGCGTTTCACAAAACTTGTCATCAGTGACAAATGACAGTTTTTGTTATAAGCTACTGAAATCCTTACTTCTTATTGGTTATCAACAGATTTGTCACTGATTTTTGCAGTTTTTCATTGAAAAAAGGCTTTGTGATACAGGTCCCAGGTATCCTTACCCTAGTTTCTCTCCTCGGAGGTTTGCCTCCCTTGCCATTCTCCTCCATGTGTTTCTTGTACAGACGACCCTTGCATGACCTCTGCAGCTTGCCCTTTGACCCCTCATGACCTCCGTCCTCCTCATGACCTGCCTCATGTCCACTTGTTTCTTGGTTAGTACTGATTGTCTCCGATTGGTCCGTTTCCGATCTGTCTTGACCCGTCTTCTCTACATCATTATCTCCTCTTGTTGCAGGTTTATCATTTCCGTGTGAATGGGGTTGAGGTTTTTCACTTTCTCTTCTATTCACTTTCACCTCCCTGTTCAGACTCTTTTTGTTTGTATCTGCTTGGGAGTCTTTTCTTGAGTCCTCTTGACGATTCCTTGTCATATATTTCTGTGCTACATGAGCATGACTCTCATCGACACCCTGCCTGTTCGCACTCTGCCCGTCAACCTTCCCAGGAACTGCACTCTTGTCTGAACCACCCTCTTTTCCGCCACCGCTGATCACATTCCTCTTCCCTGCCCCTTTCTCACTGGATGCACTCTGGATGGGTGCAAGCTTGGGCATGGCTTTGTAGCTTGCGTAGCTGGCGTAGCCCACGCTCGCTGAGGGGATGCCCCCTGAGGTGAAGACGGTGCCGTTGGAGGGGCCTATCTGCATGGTGGCGCCCATGGTCGTACGGGCAATCCCTGAAGGGCTGTGGGGAGGTAGGGTGGTAACAACAGGGATGGTAGCCAGAGTGGCTTTTATCTTCTTGGGGCCGGGCTGGATGCTCGAGTTATCAATCTGAAGCTGTGGCTGACCTGTGAAATTGAAGAAAACAAGAAATAAGATGATTAACTGAATATCAGATATTATGATGATGATGATGATGATAATCCATTTATGGTATAGTTGACAGAACATTGAAAAAAAAATTAAGATTCAGCCCTCAAAATGCTAGACACAGGTAAACTGATTTGGTGTGGTAAAGAACTTTACTTATGGATGCAATATTGGAATCCTGTACCAGCAATAAAACTGAAAATCTATTTTAGTACAGTGGACAAAAGCATACATTTTCTCGTTATGAGATAGCAAAAGGTTTAGCTAGGACAAAGAACTGTACCTATTGTTGAGATGGGTGCGGTGTTGGAATGATGTAACATCCCGCTGATGGTTCCTCTAGAGGGCGCTGCATCGCCCTGCTTGATGGAGACGGTGATGGGGATGGGCTGCCCGACCATGGTCGTACCCTGCATCATCACCTGCCTCGTGGTGGTGCTCGTGGTCGACAGCGTCATCCCCGATGGGATCATGCCGGGCTGCGGGGCCGCAAACATCGTCATCGACGAGGACGATGAGGGCGTGGCGTACATGGAGGAGGAGGATGTCTGCTGGGCGGGGTTGGTCGTCATGACGATACCGGTGATGGGTTGTTGAGATGGGTGGGATGTCTGCTGGTGGGAAGGGGCGAGGTTGAAGACCGGGTTGAGAGGAGGTACCGTCTTGACAGGTTTGGGAGTGACGACTGGGAGCTGCAGCTGAGGCTGCACAGGAGCTTTGGTTGCTGGTAAAATCTTGGTTGAACCTGAAAATCATAAATCAACACTAATTAAGAGAAAGCACCTTTATATTGTTTGTTTGAAACCAGAAAGGCATTAGCTCTGTATCAAAGGATATAAGGATTTTTTTTTTTACACCGCCAGATTCCACAATGCGCAATCATCAATATAAATGTATATAACCACTTAGCGATAATTCAAAAACCGTTTGAGATATAGATAAAAAACTATATAAAATTTCACAAGATTATTCATTTAATAGAAGAAACCGGTAACCTATATATGTGTCAAGTTTCAGAATTCATATTCACTTCATGAGCTGTTTGTAATAACAGCTATAAGTAGTGCAGTGGGGCTTTAATAATGGAAGATTTTGCCGCTTTAAAGGAATGTTTTTAGTTAGGATTCTTTACAATATTTAGGCCCTTTTACAAGTTTTGGGAATGTTACTGTGCAAATCCCTGCATCGCCCTTTAACCCTTACCCTGAGTGTTGACAGTCTTGACTGGCATGATGGCTGGTTGGATCAGAGCTGGTACTTGGATCTTACCTCCATTCCCTCTCAGTGCGTCTCCTTGCTGGATGATCATGGGGCTGGGTGAGCCAGCGTGTGCTGGCTGTACGTACGTCACAGTCCTGATGGGGAAGGGTGGGGAGCAAACGGTCATGGTTAATGGTCGATGCTTTAAGCACAGGGTTTTCTTTTCTTTTTTTCTGTCATCATTTCGGTATTTACTTAAATTTCTGATAGAACATTCTTCTTAGTTTGGAGAGGGGCTTTCTTTTCTTCATATTTCTTGAATATCTGAAAAATCCTCTCTTTTAATGATCAATAGATATTGTCTATTTAGAGCAAGAAGGGCACTATGATGGCTACCCTCAAGAAGACCATTGACAATACATAGCTTCTACTGCCTTCAAATGTCAGATAACTATATAACTATAACTATATAACTATATAACTAGTGGACTGACCTTTGACCGTGTGGCAAGACGAACCTCTGCTGCTGTTGTGATGTGAGAAGCGCTGTATTGGCGATGGTCAGTGCCTGGGTGGATACAGTACACTTTCCCATACCTGCTGCGGCCACGGTGACCACCGGGCTACAGGGCTGGGTGATGATGTTGACCGGCTGTGAGCTCGCCCCGGGACCTTTGGGTCAGAAAATATACATGACCTCTTTACTGGTGACATCAACAACTGAATTGAATTGAATTGAATTTATTGACCATATATGCATATAAAAGCAAAACATACGATAGAAAATAGAATACATAAAACATACAAAATACGAAGCAAATATATGATCAGGATCACAAAGAAGCAAATTGCTTATAAACTGCCTTTACAATTAATAAATCTGTTTGTATAGAAGATTTGTCAGGAAATTAAGACCCTCACACGGGTAGAGAAAGATATTGAGTAACTGAGAATTGAAATGTTGCTGAAGGGTAAAGGGAGGTTGGATTGTATTTGGTCTTACCTATTGTGACTCTCTGTTGAGTTTGAGGTGCAGTCAAGCTGTTGGTCTGATAGCCCGAGGTCTGAAAGCCGGATGTCTGATAGCCCGAGGTCTGATAGCCAGAGGTCTGATAGCCAGAGGTCTGATAGCCAGAGGACTGATAGCCCGAGGACTGTGAGACAGTGACAACCTGCTGGGCTAGGTTCATCGGTAACGGTTGCGTCGTGATCACAGGGATAACCGTATGGATGTTGCCGTGGTTGAAGATCTGTTGCGTGATCATGCCGGTGTTGGGCGCGGCATGGTTGATGGCATGTGAAGCAACCCCTGGAGCCTGATTGGTGACCAGAGTCACCTGGTTTGGCTGGGGTACAGCCTTGATGGTCACCTGTGACTGGGGTTGGGTCGGGGTGAGCTGAAGACTCCCGACCTGGACGTTGGTGGTGCCTGTGACCTTTGACCCTGTGTTGATATGTGCAGGAATGGAGGGCAGGATGTACTGGAGCTGAGCCATGGCAGGGTTCTGGGTCATGTTGTATGTCTGCATCGGCACCACACTCCCATTCGGCTTCAAGACCAAGTTCGTCAGCACAGTTGGAGTCGTCGGGACCTGCAACGGTGCTTCCGCCGGAGGTGGGGTTGCAAGTATCTTCCCCTGAATGGTATTGACATTGACAGCGTTCGTTGCGATCATGTTGGTGGTGAGGGGTTTGAAGTTTGCGAATCCTGGCTTAGGAGTTGTTGGTGTACTTGGTGAAGCGATAGTCACACTTGTGAGTCCACCCGGTCTCCCGATCTGCACCACGCCACTCTGGAACTCCATACTGGACGCCCGCTGCAAGGTAGATCCTCTGCTCATGATAGCTTGGACCGACGACGGCATTAATGTCGCCAAATTCCCACCTCCTTGGACATTGCTCTGGATATCTGTCGTTCTTGCAACGATGACAGACGTTGGCAATGATTGATTAAAGTTGGCCGGAGTAGACGATGGCCTGTTTGGAGCTATCGTCACATGACCAGGTACGATCACAGCCCCTGGGCTTGGTGCAATGCGCACGGTGGTTGGCAATCCAACCGAATGAGTGTTTCTGACCAGTGCCTCTCTGGGTGTGGAATGCTGAGGCTCTTGTCCAGAGACGCCGGTGTCTCTCTGGTCCTTCGCACTTCTATCATCAAATCCCTGATGTGTTGTACCCTGAATTTCCTTTGGTTCATTTGTCCTCTCCTGTCCAGCAGGCTCTGAGTTTGACACATTCTGCAGCTGACCAGAGTCAGCTCTTCCCTTCTTCCATGGATGATACTCATGGAACGCTTTCGCTTTGCTACCGACAGCATCGGTCCTCCCCCGCGGAGAGTGCGCCTTGAACACAGCACCGGTGGGCTGGAACGTGCTCTTCGACGTGACCGGTCGCGAAGCTGCACCATCCGTCTGATCCCCACCTATCTCAGTCCTGATTGGCGAGTTTGAATCAGGCTTGATTTTGATTGGCTTAGGCCTGTAGGGTTTGTCCGAGGGTGGAAGCTGCTGTTTCATGACTGGCGAGAAGCGCTGTTGAGGGAATGCTTTGTTCTCAATCGTTGTCTCATTTTCGGATTCTGTCTCAGAATCACTGTCTTCCACATTTTCCTTGCATTCCAGATCGATGCGTTTGCTTTGCGGTAAATTCTTCTTCTCTCCATCAGCAGCCACTAAAAGAAAAAAATTATAGAATTTTCAAACGACTGTCCTTTAACATGCTTACTTTTGGGTTAAAAATTGCATTGATTGTGAAGGATAACAATTGTATTCTTGTCATATTGATCAAATCAAAATACAAAGATTGGAACAGTATTATTATTAGACACATGATCATTCTATTCCGTATCCTATTCCAGACATTACACTAAATATCTGCCTCTTTTTGGGCAGTCACTTTTCGGTGTCATCCAAGACCAAAGAAACCTTTCATGTTCTTAAATTTTCCCTAGAAATATTTCAATCACATACAAGACCGCCTTTAGTTACCAGCTGTATAGAAATATCACCTCTCTAAATGGGCCTTTTCTGGGTTTCCTTTGAAGTGTTTTCATAGGAACTTATTTCAATCCCAGGAAAGTGTACATTGAGACTACCAACATATGAAGAAAGGCATTTTATGTATCTCTTGAGCGGTCTTTACGTACAGGTGTCACTGTATCTATCAAAGTGTATTCAAACGTACCAATGACATCATCGTCACCCTCCTCATCGATCACCATCCTCTCCTCATCGCTCAGAGTCTCCTCTGATTCCAGCCTTGGCCTGGGACGCTGCTTGAGAGGGGTGAGGGGTGCTAGAGGCTTGATGCTAGAAGGCTCTTCCCCTACCTTGGTCTTAGGGGGTGAGGCGGGGCCGGGAGTACTGTCGGGATTGGGCGTCGGCTGAAAGATGCAAACCATAGAAAACATTGTTAGTATTATATCATCTTCTTTTCTCCTCTCTCTCTCCTTCTATTTATCTTCCCTCTCTCTGTCTCTCTCTCACTCCCCCCATCTCCTTCTCTTTTTCTTCTCTTTTTCTTTTCCTCTCTCTCTTTCTCTCTCCATCTATTCATCTTCCTCTTGTTGTATATCCACTTGGAACTACATTAACATGAGATATGATATGTAGATACCACGCCGAGCTACGCGGAAGGATACATGAATAAATGGTTCTTACAATATGGCTACTAATCAGTACTACATCGTCTGCCAGACTCTATCATTTCACCGAGTCATATAACATATTACAACATGGTGGCAGCGGTAAGGAGAATACCATGCTAATAATAGATAATCGGACATTAGCTACCGCAGTTTTCCTCCTAACATATTACAACACCTCTCTCTCCATCTCTCTCCCCGTCTCCTTCTCTTTTTCTTTTCCTTTCTCTCTTTTTCTCTCTCCATCTATTCAACTTCCCCTGTCTCTCTCTCTTTCCCTCTCTCTCTTTCTCTCCCTGTCTCCTTCTCTTATTCTCTCTCTCTCTCTCTCTCTCTTTCTCTGACCCATGGACCTTTAAATTAGTTGACCACAACGTCTTACCTGCTTGGGTGTGGGCAGCGTCGGCCTGGGAGAATGGACGTTAGTCGGGCTTCCCATTGTCATGTGACTCAGACTCAGAGAGCGCTTCTTAGGAGGGAGCTGCAACATGGCCGCCGATTGGCATCGCTCCATGGGCACTGGACTCTGTTTGATGATAGAGGGCGGCATCTTCTCCTGCTCGGGGATGGTGACGAGGGTGGAGGTCCTGTCCGAATCCGATTTGACTTTAGAGAGAAGAAAAGATAGTTTTAAGATTTACCAGGGATGCAAATTAACTTACAAGCCTGATATCTCCAATGTTTAGATGATATAAAAGCTATAACATACATGCTTTAGGTTGAAACTGATTTTGGAATCTAAACGGGAGCCTGAAAACTAAAATCCTATTTCACATTTAGGAAGATTTATATTAAATCTAGAGAATTGAAATGGAATCAATACCTATTCTAACCTAGACTTAACTTTTGAGATTTTCCCCCCACTTTTCATAGAGTACCAAATGCATCAAATGCCTGAAATCTGTTGATACATATTGATTATATTCTTAAAGAATTACTGTAATCAGAAATTAATGTTACTATTAAAATATTCTAAAAACATTTACCGTAGACCATATATTTGTTACTCACCTGGTTCCCAGGCCGGACTTGGACCCGAGTCTGCACTATCGGACTCAAAGAGCCTCCTCTTCTCCTTGTGGATCTCCCCATGCATGGGACTCCTTAGCCTTCCCGGGCTCATCATCCTGCTAGGGCTAGCGTGAGGCAACGAGCTCGGGCTAGCACGAGTCAACGAACTTGGGCTAGTCAGCTGACTGGGGCTGATCATGGGGAGCGGGCTAGTCAGGGGGCTCATCATGTGATGGGAAGGAGAGAGAAGCTGGAGAGGGCTGGTGACTGGACAGGGGCTGGTCAGAGGGCCTGGGCTAGTCAAGGGACCAGGGCTAGCCATAGGGCTGGTGGAATGAGCGCCGGTCCCGCCGCTGGAGGACTTCTTGCGCTCTCGGCTGCACCACTTCCAGTCTGGATGTGCCTTGAAGTGAGCCTCCTTCACCTGAAGTATGGAAACAATTATAAATATAACATCCAGTTCAACTTGTACATAGAAAAGGCATTAATCTACATTTGCCACACTTTACCCAGGTGAGGTTATCACATGCAGTTCAACTTGTACATAGAAAAGACATTAATCTACATTTGCCACACTTTGCCCAGGTGAGGTTATCACATCAAGTTCAACTTGTACATAGAAAAGACATTAATCTACATTTGCCACACTTTACCCAGGTGAGGTTATCACATCCAGTTCAACTTGTACATAGAAAAGACATTAATCTACATTTGCCACACTTTACCCAGGTGAGGTTATCACATCCAGTTCAACTTGTACATAGAAAAGACATTAATCTACATTTGCCACACTTTACCCAGGTGAGGTTATCACATCCAGTTCAACTTGTACATAGAAAAGACATTAATCTACATTTGCCACACTTTACCCAGGTGAGGTTATCACATCCAGTTCAACTTGTACATAGAAAAGACATTCATCTACATTTGCTACACTTTACCCAGGTGAGGGAAATGGGTACCCGGCAGGAAGAAATTACTTGAATGCTTGAGCACCTTTTCATGGTTGCTCGGCTAAAGCCAGGCTAATGATATGATTGCAGGGCCCTCAGGGAAAATTAAATATTGATACTGACAAGGCTACCCTGGGTAAACAAGAAATATTATTGTTATTGTTATTAGTGTGTATGTAGCATTGTGCTGATATACCAAGTGAGAAGTTAAATGCTAAATAAAGCATTGTTCGAAAGAACTGAATGGAGGAAAACCGCACACAAAAAAAAAAAAAAAAAAAAATTGTTGAGGCAATATCCCTACAAAAGAGATACAGATTTGGCTTACTTTGTATTTTTCAACAACAATAAACAAAATACAAAAACTTCAACTTCCATACTGTACTGAATGAAACACTATTCATTGTATTAAGATGATACACTAGAAAACAGATCTGCTGTTGAGTATTAAAGGAAGAGTTTGATCAGGATGATTGTATTAATGATTTTAAAGTTCTTTCATCACATCCAAAAGGAAAATTTACTCGTAACAGTGACGCAGTAATCACTAAATCGACAACCACTGGCGATCCGAAAATTGGCCGCTTACTTCAGTCTCCTATTTTGCATCTGAGGAAGATGTCTGAACTCTAGACATTGAAACTGTTACAGGCAAATTTTCCTTTTTGATGTGATAAAAAAAACTCTAAAATCAGATCTACGCTTAATTTGTCATACCTGGAATGCCAGTTCATGGTATTTCTGTTTCTCCTTTGGCTTGAGTGCATACCACCATTCTCCTAGGATCTTACTGACCGTCCTGTTGTCTTGGTTGGGGTGTCTCTGGTGGACCAGCGCTCGATGACGCTTGCTGAAGATCATGAAAGCATTCATCGGACGCCTCACATGGTCTTTATCTCGACTCTGAGAACAAACAACAACAAATGTTCATTGCAAAAAGCTCAATCTTTAAATTTGAGGATTTTAATGACTTAAAAACCAGTAAACTGGAATTTGTTTAAACTGTAACACAATTCAGTCTCCTTTTAGAGATAATTTTGTTATCTTTTAATCTAGAATGCTAGAAAATTACATGGTTCATATATGAGCAGAAGGAACAAAATCACAACAAATGCACTTTATTGTGCTATTCATGAATGTTAAAGAGTCAATTTAATTCTACATGATCAAAAAGTTTCTAATTTGGTAACGCAGTGTGAAATTCATAATCTATTTTCATGTGCAAATAAGCATTTATTTTCTTTGTAATATTTAATCCTTAAATTCACATTGGTTCACACATGTTTTTATCCCATTTAGAGTGAAAAAAAAGAATGATCAGTAAAGTTTAATTCATGTCTTTTATTAAAAAACCTTAAAAGCAGGATATTGTTCCGACATCACCACCACTGCTATTATGTATTTTCAACTGCGCCATCTTTTGGTGAAGACGTATATAGAGCGATTTCTGATTCCTGTACCCAAGCCTGACCCAAGCATCATCACGCACTTGCAACATGCAGTTGGTGATGCATTGTGGGACATGGCTGTTGACACACCAGGGGGGTGTTTTACAAAGATCCTAAGCTGAACTTATCTCTAAGTTGGACTTAACAATTACGGAAAGCCGTTGGCATCTATGAGAATATTTTGTATAAGTTACTTTAAAAGGCATAAAATGTTGATTTAAATCATTAATATTTTCTATTTACCAAAAGGGATTTCATGTTCTTGATGTGGAATTTATAAAAAAATTAAAATACTTGAATTTTCGCATTTGAATATATTTGATTTTAAGGCTACAAATGGCTTTCCATAGTTTTTAAATCCAACTTAGAGTTAAGTTTGACTTAGGATCTTTGTGAAATACCCCCCTGGACATCATGAGCAGCAGATGGCAGGTTACCAAAATCTGAACCCTTTTAAGATAACGCTGAACTGCTAGAGGTCATGGATAAAGTTAACAAACTTCAAAAAGAGGCTGTTAGACTGACCTTCCTTGGACTGCGAGGTTCCTTCTCATCTTTGGGTAGAGAGCTGAGAGACTGTGATCGTCTCTTACCAGGTGATACGCTACCAGCGTTGGGTGGGAAGGTGAATGCACTGGGTCTAGAGGGGTGAATCAGAGACAACATCATTGAGTCAATGCCATGAATGAATGATGATGGTAGTGATAGTGGTGATGATAAGGATGGTGGTGATGATGATGGTGGGGATGATGATGGTAGTGATAGTGGTGATGATAATGATGGTGGTGATGATGATGACGATGATAATGGTGATGGTGATGATGATGACGATGGTGGTGATAATAGTATTCATGATGATGATGGTACTGGTGATGGTGGTGATGATGATGATGATGATGATGATGATGAAGATAATGGTGGTTATGATGATGGTGATGATGATGATGATAATTGTGGTTGTGATAATGATGATGGTAATGATAAAGATGATGATGATGATGGTGGTGGTGGTGATGGTGGCAACAACGGTCATTATGTTAATAAAGATGATGATAATCATCCTAGTAGCAATTTACGAATAATGATAACAATAGTGCTACTGCTCTATGCAGCCAAAGACACAAAAGGAGTGACTGATTAATTCCAGGAGAGAACAAAGTTTATTCAAGAGGATAATAATGCAAACGTAGTCACTACAAAGTGGAAAAAGCTTGGCGCACCCAATAAAGACGTTTTCATCATGATTTAACATGCATGCAATGAGTTAAAGCTCCTCTGCACTAGTTTGGCCAGGAGGGATTAGACCTCCCTGCATGGTCACTGACAGGTGGTTATCTCATCAAATCAACTCTCAATTAACAAAAGAAAAAAGGGAACCATGGGGGACCAATGGTCACCAATTAGGCATTGTTTGCTATATAGAGGGCGCAAGTAGCATATAAGTAGTGCAGTGGGGCTTTAAGAGTTCTATACAAGGGTGACTGGTGATGACGTCTTACCCTTCTTCTCTCTTTGGCAAGAGGCCGTCGTGTTTGCCCAGGATGGTTGTTCCCTGCACTGTTCTCACCCCAGACAGCTTCACCGTTTCACCTGAGAGGAAGGAAGTAGGTGAGAGATAGAGAGAGGGAGGAAGGAAGGAGGAGAGAGAGGGGGAGAGAGAGAGGGGGAGAGAGAGAGAGAGGGGGAGAGAGAGAGAGAGAGGGAGAGAGAGAGAGGGAGAGAGAGAGAGGGCAGGAAAGGAGACAAGTGTTATACTCAGAGGGGAGAGATACAGATGGGAGGGGGAGAAGAGGGGGTAACAAGAGAGGAAGGAGGGTAGATATTTAGGGAGATGTAAGGGGGAAGGAGGAGAGAGATGTATAGGGGAGATACAGTTAGGGAGGGAGAGATGGGGAGAGATAAAGTGGGAGAGTGAGAAGGAAGGATGGGATGATCCACAAGAAAAGACATTGGGAGTGAGAGAAATTAAGACAATTAAAGAATGCTCATCAAAGTTCTGTTTTTTTACAATTGAGATCAAAATCACTCAAAACCATAAATCTTAAGCTTTCAAATGATGTTTGTCTTTCAACTTCACCTCGAATATGCATCAACCTTACGGTGAAACCTGTTTCAGTGACCACCTGTCTATAAAGAACACATTTTTTGTTTCCCTTGAAAATGGTTTCTCATTGAAACATGTACTAAAGGAACCTGTCTACAAAGACCACTTTTTTGTTTCCCTTGGGCGGTCGCTTTAATCAGGTTTGACTGTATCTTATTGGTACCTTAAAAAAATTTGGCTTCCAATAGTTAAATTTACAATTGATTGCAAGGCCAAATCCATCCATCTGATCGATCGATCAATCATTTCTCAATGAAATCTTATAACGCATCTGATTGGTTGTATGACACATTAATTTCCCCAATAATTGAATTTCTAATTTCCACCCTGTACCCTACACTTTACCTAACCCTGACCCTAAACCTAACCTAAATCCAATTGAAACCCTTACCCTATATAAAGAAAACCCAAAGCAACTGTTGCATCACCATTCAATGTCGGTTTGTTCAACAAATATGACCTGGGGTTTTTTCAAAAAGATCATAAGTTGAACTTATCTCTATTAAAGTTGGACATAACAATTATGGAAAGCCGTTAGCATCTTTGAAAATATCTTGTAAAAGTTATTTCAAAATGCATAAAATGTTGATTCAAATGATTCATATTTTCTATTATCAAGGAGATTTTGTGTTCTTGGTGTGAAATTTATGAAAAATTAAAATTTTTAGTTTTTTAATATATTTTATTTTAAGGCTACAATATGACCAGGGGGGTGTTTCACAAAGATCCTAAGTTGAACTTATCTCTAAGTTGGACTTAACAATTATGGAAAGCCATTAGCATCTTTGAAAATGTTTTGTAAAAGTTATTTTTAAATGCATAAAATTTTGACTCAAATCATTCATATTTTCTATTATCATGGGAGATTTCATGTTCTTGATGTGGAATTTATGAAAAGTCTAAAATACATGAATTTTTGATTTTGAATATATTTCAAAAAAAGGCTACAAATGGCTCTCCATAATATTTAAGTCCAACTTAGAGTTAAGTTTGACTTAGAATCTTTGTGAAACACCTCCCTGGACCTCAGTTTGAGAAATCAGGCTCCGCCCACTCATGACATCATCAATATCATTCACTCACCTTGCATCTGATTGGTTGCTGCTTGCTGATTGACAGGTATGGCTTGGGCCTCATTGGGTGTTGGAGAGGAGGAGGCGGAGGGATGACTGATGTTGAAGATCGGGACCAGAGAATGCCAGTAGAAGACAGGTACGTGACCTGGTGGGACAACAACTTGTGCTATTAAAGGAAAGAAAATAAATACAGTCAAATTTCATTGGGTGACTACCTGCATATAAAGGCCACCTGTCTACAAAGACCACTTTTGTTTTCCGTAAGTGGTTTCTTATTGAAACATGTACTAAACGAACCTGTCCATAAAGGCCACCTGTCTACATGTACAAAGACCACTTTTGTTTTCCTTAAACGGTTTCTCATTGAAACATGTACTATTAAAGGAACCTGTCCATAAAGACCACCTGTCCATAAAGGCCACCTGTCTACAAAGACCACTTTGTTTGTTTCTCTTGAAAATGGTGTCTCATTGAAACATGTACTAAAGGAACCTGTACATAAAGACCACCTGCCTATATAAAGACCAATTTTCTTGTCTCCCTTGGGTGGTCTTTATGGACAGGTTTTCGCTGTACAGTGAAATTTCATTGGGTTCAGTATGGAAGTGACGTCAGAGCGTGCGATTGTCTCCAATTTTAAACTGATTTGGCTTTTATCCTGACTAGAAGAGTTAAATGCACTAAAATTCTGGTTAATATTATTATTATAATAATTAAGAACCTAAATCAAGAGGAAAGTGGTTATTTAGATTTCCTTTTCAAATTAAACTGCCCTTTCTACAAAAATCTGAAAGCAGGAGGATCGTGTAGTGTGCAATTTTAAAGCCTGGTCAATTCTAGAAAGGACACGGAGAAGTTCAGTTTCCTTAATCCTACAATGTAAGCAACCAAGATTTCCCAAGGGTACAAAGAAGAATAGGTGTACCAAATAACCTATCTTCCTTTGAAATCTAGACCAAAATATGCATAATACTGTCAGATCGCAGTTGTAAGAGGTTTTTTTTATAGATAGTATCCCAGAAATGTATCCTCAACTTTGGTCAAATGATACTATTCTGATACTACTACTGTTTTCACACTGGCAAAAATTTGCTTAACCCCGTACTATAGGTGGGGTTAAGGGGGGGGGGGGGGTCTTAGCCCCACCTATAGTCCGGGGTTAAGCCTATTCCACTTTCTGTTCAGACTGGCTTTTACCAAAGTGGGCTAAAGTTGCCTAACCCCACCTATAGTACGGGGTTAACTAACCCTGCAGAATAGCAGGGCTAACTCAGCAATTGTGGTGCTAACTCCTGCTAACCCCGCAATTGCGGTGCCAAGCAAATGAATGAGAACAGAAACGAAAAATAGTCCGGTACTACGCAATGGAGCGTATCGCAGCTGGCCAGATGCGAAGTATGTCCAATCATAACATTCACGATATCCGGGGTTAACGAATTGCAGTGAGAACAGCGTGAATTTTGTTATTCCGGAATAGGCGCTAGTACGGGACTAAAAACAGCGTGTGTGAAAAGCCCCCCAAAATAGTCCGGGGTTAAGGATAGTACGGGGCTAAGCAAAGTACGGGGTTAAGCAAAACCAGTGTGAAAAGAGTATACATGTACTACATGTTCCCTCCCACAGAGATTGTACGTGGGAGGGGAACTATTTGGAGCTCCATGAATTGACGTTTGGTTGCGTACGTGTGCATGTCACAACTATCTCTCTCAGTACGCTATGACCCTGGGGAGGCAGTATCAACACTGCTCGTCCTCTTGAAGGGCCCTGTAATTGTTATTACTCAGGCATTACCAGGTACATATTTAATACACCTTGGTCAAGAGGGACAACTGTGAGCATAACACCTCTGTCCAAGGACGTAAGCACCAATCAGGGATCAAACCCTGGAACTCTTGTATGAGATGGTGGGCTCTGGTAATAGATGACAGTGCTACTGCTAAGAATGAGACCGCAACTAGACTTACCACTTCCATCTTTCTTTTCTCCTTTGCTGTTGTTGTCCTTTGCGGCCTTTGATGCCAGTGGTATCAAGGCCGATGGCGTCAGTGGGGCTTGACCCACCTGTTGCTCCCCTTGGGGTACGATCCGCCCCCCTTGCGTAGGAACCTCTCGTCCCTGATCACCGCTCTTCTGCCTCCTCCTGCTATCCTGTACAAACACATCATCTCCTGAATGTCCTTCCTTTGATAGCGCTGCCTTACTGGTCTTATCATTACTGGGACTTGTCTGGGTCGCCTGGACATGAATGCTTCCAGACATCGTCTGATTCGGTGGAGCCAAGAGTGCAGCTCGCAGTTTGTTCTCAGACGGTGGT
The DNA here is from genome assembly GCA_035222895.1 of Strongylocentrotus droebachiensis. Lineage (NCBI taxonomy): Eukaryota > Metazoa > Echinodermata > Echinoidea > Camarodonta > Strongylocentrotidae > Strongylocentrotus > Strongylocentrotus droebachiensis. Next base: position 101,593 of record JAVYIG010005889.1, read on the forward strand.
GGAGGGAACTCAAAGTGGCTTTTCTCTCCTTGAGGCTGATGCTGCTGTTGCTGCTGCTGCTGCTGAACTTGCGTCGGTGCTGCCCTTTGCTGCTGCTTGGCGACGTTGACCGGCGATAGGATGTGCTGTCCTGACAACTGGCTGGGCGTGACCGATGAAGACCCAGAGAGCTGGGCCGAGACAGGAGACTTGGGAGTGCTCCCACTGAGCTCCACTCCAGAGTCCTGGCTATCTGTTCTCCTGGAATACTCGCGTTTGGCGTGCTCCATACGAATCTGGAGCTTGTGAGGACTGACCGGAGTGGCGAAATTGAGTCCCGTCTGGACGGTTGGGGTAGAGCCGGAGCTGTGACCAAGCTGGAGTCTAGGAGACGTAACCTCAGACGATCTGCCAGAGATTGGAGTACTGCTTCCCCAGCGGCTTGGAGTGCCAGAGTGAGAACCGTGTTGCATCTGAAGACAAAGAAAATTCAAACATATTACAGGATGTGTTACCAAAAATCCTCTACGAGTTGTCAACTATGAACTGACAAAACACTCCTTTGTCATCAAATTTTCAAAGTTTGGTTTTCCTTTGATTAATTTTGAAATGAGGGCCAATTTAAAGGGGAAGTGTAAGAAAAGTGAATTCATCATTTTTAAAAGAATTAGTTGGTTGAAAACATCTCAACTTTCAAAAGCGTTAATCTCGGAAGTAACATTTAGCATTTAATGGATGGTTGTCATGAGTTCATAACATAAAAAACAAATTAATGCCCAGAAATTGTCAAAGAAAAATCAAAGTCTGTTTGGCAACCCCACAATCTTTGGTGCCTGAATATCATATTGCACAAGGAGGTGATGACAGATTTGCAGAATTTTTTTTTTTTTAAATACTTAGTTTTCTATAAAATGCTGATTCCAATGATATAAAGGATAGACTTTTAAACACAAACACAGTGTAAAGCACTTCAAGCTAAATGTATGCAATTTCAAACACAATTATGACCATTATATTCAACTATTTTGTATTGTTCTTCAAAATTGTTTGAAAACATTATTTTCACTATCACCCTGTATCTCATGATTGATCATTCCTTACCACATTTATGACATTAAAAGAAACGCAATCAACAAACACATTTATCAAAGGGTAAACAACTACCACCAAACTTGCCGCCATTAAAATGGATATCTATCAAGGTACATTACATGATGACCCATAAGGAACATTAAAAACCAAAACATGAGCACAAAATAAAAGACTAAGGATTTAAATGAGGGCGGTGAGGAATACTGATGTTGGTAAAGGTGCTGTCTCGGGGACGTATAATTTGATGCTAGGTTGGACAGGACGGCTTGCAAATAACCAATTACTTTACTTATAGCAGTCTGCTACATGCCGCTTTGGGTGAAACAGAGATATTCATTTCACCGATTGAGGCACATGACCTGCATACAAAAGAGACAATATATTGCAGGTGTTTTCATTATCCCTGCGTCATGGGTGGAACAGGGCGATGCAAAGTGTTCATGCAAACATGGGGCTATAGCAAAGATGGAGAAAGTACAAATGACTGTGGGGAGGATCAGACGATGAAACACCTGTGTCCGCCCCCTCCTCCCAGAACCCTCTACCCCCAAAGACATACATGTACATGTAGATGGATTCAAGGCCAAGGCCTGTTCCTGCGTCCAACACTGGTCCATGCTTGTGTAGTGACTCCAGAATAAGAAATGGGTGCAAACTTCTTGTGTAGACCAATTTTCAGTTGGCTGTACAAATCATGCTCTGGCAACAACTGACCATGCATGGTCAATTTCCTACACTAACCAAATTCTTAACATCAACCTTGAACCCATTACTATATCTATGTATGAACCCTAAACCTAATTAAAAAAACAAATGAAACCCTAAGCCTAACCTTAACCTTTAACTAAATTGACCACAGTAATTGTTGCCGTAGCTCACGCCCGAGTTTCACAGGAGATTCTTGTCTAGGGCTAGACAGGCTCTGTGACTACTAGAAGAAGTAACTGTAACACATTTGTTAGACCATGTGTGGTTAATATTGATCTAACCCACTTAAACTAGTTTGATATAATATTTTCATACTTGATACAATTCATCCTGTACTTCAAACAAGTCACATCCTTCATATTCCAGGAAAGAATAGAAAAAATTCTTGATGACTTTGGTAAACAGAGCATCATGAAAAGACTGCTATCAGCTAGCCTAGACAATGTCATGAAACTTCAACCATTCTGCCCAAAAGAGTATAATGAAAACACAACCCTCACCAAGTGGGAATTTTCTATAGATACAAATACCTAAATTTCTTTGTTTTCCTTCTGTTTATATTTCTATAAGAAATCAGCAAAATTGGCCCAGATTGGAAAGACTTGCTAAGAGCACTGATATTAGTACCACATACAGCCGAGGCAGGAAAGACTTCTCGACTAAAAGAGCATGATGAAAACAACTCTCATCAGGTGGGAATATTCTTCAGTCCAATGCTTTATTCTACTACTTTAAGAGTTAATATTTCCACTGTTCTTTTGGAAGAACTGCATAAAAGCACTGCTACACAATGTATGCACTTTCACAAACATCCCAGGCAGGGTAGACTTCCTTCATCTTGCTTTAGAAGGGATAATGACAACACAACCCTCTGCAACCTAATTTCTCTTTTCAGGTGGCAGTGGTGGGATTTGATTACATATGAAGAGACTGGACAGGCTAGCTAGCTATCTTGGCCAGAGTGGATGGCCTGGGATAGCTTTCACTAGCTCAGTCTCACTGGGATCAGTGACAGGGAATGCTTGAATCATCCAGTCTTTGAGGAAGAACTTTATATAAAGCATGGCAATACAGTCAAACCTGCTTTAGTGACCACCTGTCTACAAAGACCACACGTCTACAAAGGCCACATTTTTTGTTTCCCTTGAAAATGGTTTCTCATTGAATCATGTACTAAAGGAGCCTGTCTACAAAGACCACATGTCTACAAAGACCACTTTTTGTGTTTTCCTTGGGTGGTCGCTATAGACAGGTTTGACTTTATCACATATCATACACCTTCCAACTTCTACATGGACCTGACTGTCCCCTACTGTTTCTACTATAAAACTGCTGCACAAATAATTATTGGAGAATGACATGGAATAATGGAAAGGGACATTTTTTGATTGAAACATTGATTAAAAATGTTGAATCTTTTATGAACATACACTGTACTTCCAGATCAAGCCTCATGAGGGCCTAACAGCTAGAGGTCGATGCCGTGACACTTCACAAAAGTAATCATTATCGTCACCTTGTCTCGACAGACATTATTTCAAGCTTGTTAACCATTTGAACTAACAGCAATATGAAAATAACATCTTCTTCTACAGAACTTCAATTAATTTCCTGTTTGAACATTTCTAATGTTTCAGCTTTAATTATAAGTTGAACAGGTGGTAAGTAGAATACCCTGATAGGCATACAACTCTTACATCAACTATCCTGCATCTAGGAAGACTAAAGACACAAGAATCTGTCTAACACACCGACATACTGGCAGGAAAGTTGTCTGGTTGCAGTGGCCAGAATGGTAAGAGGCAAAAGAGGAGTCTGCAATGGTCATTGGTCACCAGAATCAGGAGGTCAATGTACCTGATAGATGGACAAGAAAGTAGTATGGCCGTGGTGGCCAAAGTGATTCAAAAATGAATTGACCGACTGGTCAATTTATTTGAGGAATGGACATGGAAGTTGACTGGCATGGCCAAAGTAGCAACACAAATCAGTAACGGTCAATATACCTGAGAGATGGGCATGAAAGTAGCCTGGCCATGGTGGCCAAAGTTGTTCAGAAATGAATTACCTACTGGTCAATTTACTTAAGGAATGGACATGGAAGTCTGGCATGGCCAAAGTAGCAACACAAATCAGTAACGGTCAATATACCTGAGAGATGGGCATGAAAGTAGTCTGGCTGCGGTGGCCGAAGTGAGCAGGTGATGGGGTCTTTGAAGCAGATCGGGGAGAGTGGGGAGCCGAGTGGTGCTGTATCGGTGCGAAAGACGGCGTTCCCGATCGCGAGTTGCCCAATGAAATCAGCATGTTGGCAGCCTCTGCCTCGTCCATGTCAAATTTTGACGGGTCAATCTGGGGTCGCGAGTCTGAAATGAAATAAAAGAAACAATTGATACGTTAATTTTCTAAGGATTGTTGCAGGAAAATGGATTAAGAAGGATCCAAACTTGCATGTTCATATTTTCATATATACATGTACATTGTATATTCCCTTGGACTTTATGAAAGAGTCTGTTTCATACTTTTCAACATAATAGCAAAATCTATACTAATCCCATGTCTGATGTCCACTAATCTCATACACGAAAACTGGAAGTTTTTGTGTTCCGGCCCGCTTGTGCTGGACATCAAATACAAACGGCACACCGCAGAAAGGATGGCATTCCAGAACATAATCTATTAAACCATATAAAACACTGTATCTTCTTCCAGTATGAATACATGAAAATATCCTTTACCTTTTTCCTAACACTTAGAACGTCATGAGCCACTAGGTACTTGTTTCCTTGAAAGCCACAAAGCTTTTTAGACAAAAAATAGATCAAAATGTTGTTTCCCCAAATCATAGTTTGAGCCATTTTGGGAAAGGCTGAAATATGACAACAAAGGGTTTTGTCAGTGTCTGTGTTAGGAGGAGGCCAGGAAGCTTCCAATTGAAAAGAAAGGGGCGACATTCCACTTTTAAAAAAAATTGTGAGTTCTGGTAATGATCAAATATATATTCTTACGGAAGCCAACTATCGCCATATATCTAAATAAATCATCTGCAAAATAATAATATGAAAAGCAAATGTGCAACTGGATTATTAAGACCTTGAACTGTTTTAAATTCCAAATTGAGCTGTAGCTCACACATGTATCTCTTCACTAATTGAACTTTACCTGATTGAACACTAACTTTACTAAAGGAATGACATAGACTGAGCATGTGCAGCATACAAAGGCTTCATCTATTCGCAGCTGAAGATCGTAACCTTTAAAAACCTAGTTTTTGTATCAAATCATGGTCTTTTAAATTGAATTAGCATGTATTTGAATTACTACCATGGCTATTCGGTCAGGCCATCATTGAGATCATAATGATTTAATATATCTAAAATATAATACATGTACATCATATTTATTCAAATTGCTAACCTCCAATATTCACTCCATCTGTAATTCTAATTTTCATTCATCCTTATTAACTGGCATGAATACTAAGAATATTCAAATTGCAACCATCCCCACAGTTTCCTAAAATACACAAACATACAAGTACTTGAACCTAAACAAAGTTCATTACCCCAAAATAAAAAGGACTTGTAATAAAAAGGGAGATATGGTAACAAAGATCTAGACTGGTTTTCATGATTCATCCTCCATTATTAGTATTTCCTCATTACTGCTCTTTCTCTCTCTCTCTCTCTGTCTCTCCCCCTCTCTCTCTCTCTATCAATCAAACACATGCCTTTGTTTCAGTACATACAAGATTTACTTGCTTCAATTATACAAAGATGAGTCAGGTTAGGCAGGATCGAGAACAAAGAAATGAATCAACTACTCGAAGATAGTTAAAGCTTCAGAAACATGGCATCACTCTGAGACGAAACTATGACGCAATGGAGATAATCGAGGCATGAAATATGAAAGGATGACAAGTCCCCACTTTCTCGTCCATTTTAATCCCATTCTACTTTACATCCTGCATTAAAAAGTCTTGATGACCATTTGAATCTATTGATCAACCCTATGTTCCATTACTCCTCTTTCTCATCCATTTTGTCTCCTCGTCTTACCTTGTGTTCTGTCACTTTCTTCTCCTGTATCCTTTCTTCCACTTTGTCTTGTCTTTTAAATCTTCTTATTCTAATATTATCTTTCTCATAATTTGCATATTTCACAATCTTGCATGCTTTCTCTCTCTGACTCTCTCTCTCTATCTGTCTGTCTGTGTCTGTCCTTTCTCTCTCTCTCTTCATTTTTTTTTTTTTTTTCCTTTCTCTTTTCCTTCCTTCCTTTCTTCTCCCTCTCTCCCTCCCATCTTTCTGGAGTAATGGAAAGACTCGAGCAGCATTCTTCCTTATAATCTTTAATAAAGGTAGAGATTAGTCTTAAATCCAGAATCACCTAAAAGTATAACTAAGGAGAGGACAGAAGTAAACATCCCTGAGCCTGAGAGCCAGACTAGACGACACCATCACACTCGCAGCTTTGCAAAGTCATTGTGACAATCCTGACGCACCTCTCCCACAATCCCATACACGAGATGCCACTGCGAAATGAAATAAATCTCATCGAAGGGAACGAAAGGGGAAAATATTTGCTTTTATTTTTGAGCCATTACTGTAATTGGTTGATGAGTGCATACCTCATGCGTCTTCTCAGCCATTACACCCACAATCAGAGCTATACGTACATGTAGTCAAGCCAATTATTTCGGTTTCATTGCGATATATTGAGAGCATTATTTGTCATGCAAGGCACATGTGTTAACTGAGTTGATTGGTTGAAAATGCGCTCTATTTTTAGGCCGAAGACTTTTTGCGTTGCCCTCGTTGTTGAAGAGCAGTACAACCGTCATGTCTGATTAAAATTGGGTAATTCAGGGATGGAATAGGTATGCTCTATAGGCCTACATGTGTTATTACACAACATTCTAGAAAGAGGAACTTAGAGGGATTGGAGAGGGAGTTTGGAAAGGGAACTCAGAGAGTGGGGTAGATGGAGAGAGGGTCAGACAAAAAAGAGGAGAAAGAAGAGGAGACCATAACATAGAAAGGTAAGGCAAGAGAGGAATACAATGTAGGAACGGAGAGGGTAGAAAAAGGTATACAAAATACAAAGACAAGGAGACAGAATCAAAGGAAGAGGGAGGAGGAAGATTCAGACAGAGAAAGAATGAAGTTGGATGAAGAGAATGAACAAAGTTCAGAATGTCTTATAAAGTTGACAAGAAATGTGGTAATCTTTGTTTTTAAATGTTGAAATTATTGTAATTTTGTCCAAGACTAGCACTTGCTAATAAAATAAACCACTTTTAGAGCTGAATAAGAAAGGATAATATCAATCACAATAAACTCTTCAAGTTTCAATGAAGAATGTTTCAAAACATGAAGTGATGCCTTATAACCCTGTTTTACCAGAAGCACCAATGTTTCAATTAACTTAATTTGGGCTGCTCTTCTGACTGACAAGGGAAGAAAGAGGTGCAACGTGGGAGGATAGGAGGAAACGGATTAAGGATCAAGATAAAAGTAATGAAACAAATTGAGTAGTACCATGTTGTCAGGTTCACACTAAATAATCCTATTTCCAAAATTTAAAAAAATGACCTCTTCAAAATGTCTTTGTTTACATGACGTTTCTTTATACAATGTTGTTTTGTAGTCTTAACTCTCCTTTCACTATACAGCTATTCTTTATTCTATGTTTTTTTAGTATAAACTCTCCTTTCGCTATACAGCGATTCTTTATACTATGTTTTTTGAGTCTCAACTCTTCTTTCACTATACAGCGATTCTTTGTACTATGATTTTAGTATAAACTCTCCTTTCGCTACTCAACGATTCTTTATACGATTCTTTAAACGATTCTTTATACGTTTCTTTATACTTTTCTGTTAAGTCTGAACAGTCTATGAAGGACAAGGACACTGACCAACAAACACATCAAATTTGTATCAAATGACGAGCATATCTTTTCTATCTCTCAGCTCTAGCACTTAATTCCTCCTCCAGAGTCCAACCGCTGCCCGTAACACTAAACTAAATTGTAAAATAACTTTACCAAAAGCTCATCAACTTAAACGAACAAAGATAAAGCACACTGATTTCATTAATCGTAAAAGGATCTGGACGAGAAGCAAAGCAGTCGCCTCTCGAAAAACAACCTAAGCCCTCCCACAGTGGCAGAATGTCTCTGCTCCGAAGTTCGCATCAAGTTCAGTGTTTCATCATCCAAAATTCAACTGCGATATTGCATAATGTCAAAAACATACCAAGCAATCAGTGGGGAGAGGGGCTCGTGTAGGTTCTAAGGAGAATGCCTGAAATCGAGCAAAATCGACGGAAAGTACATTATGTCGTCTCGAAGAACAACATGAGCAACTGTGTGTTCCAATCGCTTTATACAAGTATCTCCACTCTCTCTTCTAACAATACTTGTTCCTTCCAATTTTTAATATTTCTTTTTCCCCCTATTTCCCTCACTTCTTTTCTTTTTCTGAACATTTTTCTTTGTCTCCTCTTCCTTCTCTCTCCTCTCTGTTTCATTTTATTTGTTTATAAATATTTTGACATACATGTACTGCAGTTATACTGATGAAATTTCAGGCATGGACTTGTATGATCTTGCTACTGAATGTAATCTCAGTCACTTCATGCCAATAGACAGTTTCTTGAATATGTAAAGTCTTGGGGAATATCCCTTATTGTCACTTGCAAATGTCACTTGCAAATGCAAGGATTTAATTTAACCCATCAATGGCATTTATACCAAAGTCTTCATATGAAATATTAAGGAAAATTTCACAATATACATGTCATTATCTTTCCCCCTTTTACAATTTTTCTCATTCTCTCTCTGCCTCTCTCTCTCTCTCTCTCTCTCTCAGTATTTCTATCTCTATCTTTCATAATCTACATAAATCTCTTCCTCTGCCTCCTCCATCCTCTTTCTTTATTTCTCTGTCCCTCTTTTTCTCTCTCTCTTTCTCTCCCTCTCTCTCTCATGTGCTAACTCATTCATCTTCTAGATCTTTCTTTCCTTCTTTCCTCTCTCAATCCCTCCCCTTTCTCACTTCCTCTCTCGTTCTCTACATCCCTCTCCCTCCATCTCTCTCTCTCTCTCTGTATCTATCTCCATCTCTCTCCCTTTCTTCATCTCTCTCTCTCTCCTTCTCTCTCTTCCTATCTCTCTCGCTATCAATCTATCTCTCTCCATCTCACTTGTGCAATCTTCTCTTATCTATGTATCTCGCATCCAAGACAATGGTGTGCTGTCGCTGCTGCGCAGACGTCTCTCTCTCTTCCTCTCTCTGAGATCTGGTAAAACCAACAGAAGCTAAATTATCATCTCACCCGAGTTTGAACTCCCCCAAATGCAAATGCAGCACGGTTTTGAGATTCACAACACTGCCTATACCCGAGAGAAAGAGGGGGGAAATTGTATTTTAAGGAAACGGACGGACGAACTACCTTCGGGCGGCAAGTGCTCTGTCTCGATTTACGTTCTTCTACCGATATTAATGCGAGCGTGTTCAGCTCATGGCAATGATCTCGTTTCCCCACCGGGCATCCAACCCTCTGGCCTTGATAAAGAGCACGGGAATGCATTCCAAACACTTGAAATCTTTAAAACCCACCCCATTTCCTCAACCCTTAACCCACTCCTTCTCAAGAAGAAGACGAGGCTCTTTTAAAGCCCCACTGAACTACTCATAGCTACTTGCGCCCTCTATAAAGCAAACAATGCATAATCGGTGCCTGTTGGTCCCCCATGATCCCCTTTTTCTTATGTTTATTGAGAGCTGATTTGATGAGATAACCACCTGTCAGTGACCTTGCAGGGAGGTCTAACCCCCCTGGCCAAACTACTGTAGTACATACAGGCTTTAAAAGGGTTTTCTCTAATTCTTCATAACTTCAACACCTCCAATCAATATTCATCTATTGTTATAGATTTGTGTAAATGAATAGCGAACCTTTTCTCCTGTCCTGTACAAATCAGGTCAATGCTTCTATCATTTGTGTGATTTTTGACATTGATTCTGTTATCATCTACAGAGCATTTTATGAGATATGCATTTTCATCATTATCTGTATTCTTGTGCCATCTCAAGCACTCTCCGTCTTGCCTGCCCTCCCTCTCTCTCTCCATCTTGCCCTCTCTCTCTCTCTCTCACTCTCTCCATCTTGCCCCCTCTCTCTCTCTCTCTCATTCGTTTATGTGTCTTTTCCTCTATTACCCTCCGTTACAACTCACCTCTTTTTTCCCCCATGCACCCCAACCCCTCTCTCTCTCTCTCTCTCTCTCTCTCTTATTCTTAAGTCCTCTCTCTCTCTCTTTCTCTATCTCTATTTCATCTCTGAAACGACACAGTTATGATAGCTGTCATGTACCAGGGCAGGCAATATTCTAATCATATTCGTTACATCAATACCAAGTCTTCGTCAAACGGTGTAATGGCCTTCCACTCGTGATTTTCTGTTCCGTGCATATACAGTAGATAGCCCACCCAATTGATTTGATAACAATCTAATAGACTGTTCAGACTATAGCGCACTGAGAGAGATAGTTGCGACACACGCATATAGGCGTATTTAAGCGAGATGGGTCGTAGGTCAAATCATGTTGCTCCAAATAGTGCCCTCCCACATACAATCTCTATAGGTACATGTATGTCTTCATTAGCTTGAGATTGCCAAATATGGTAGCCCGCTATTTCTGATTTGGGAAATAATCCCAAAGTTACAAATCACGTTTTCATCAGCTCGAGACTCGACCTCAAAACTCAAGTTTGAGATATTTTGCTTAGCATTCGTGCTGGTGAAGATGCACCGGACAAATAACAGGATATTTTGCAAACTAGCCAAAGATATCTTGGGATGATTATCTCAACCACATATCCGGCTAATTGCAACAGCGGGCTGATGAAGACGCAAATTAGCTGGATAATTTGCGATCGGGATAGTCATTTTATCTTGAGCTGATGACGACAGGCCTTATATGAGATGCAACTATTTTGGAGCTTTATGGAATGACTAACAAATCAGAAAAAACTTGGTGTCAAGGTTGAATCCCACAGGTCTTTTCATATTGAATCATGCTGGGGTGACTTTCTACTTGAATTTCAAAACTATCTTTCAAGAATTTTATGTCAATGACGGAACCAGCTCTGAAACCCTACATTATGCCTTTAACCAGACGGAGACGCCGAAAACGGGGAAAAAATTGACCTCAATACCAGGGCACCGGCGATTGTTTGATCTAGTCATTCAGTTGTGTAATGGCGCATCCTGCATTACCGTAGTTTTGAATAGTTTGTCAGTCGTTGTGCGTAACAGTGTCTGTACTATGAGACATATCTAGGCTCTGCTGGAGGCCTTAGGAATTGTGGTAAAGTGTGACATTGGAGTCTGTGCTTGCAGACTAGGTATTGTGTTTTATTCTCTCTCTCTCTCTCTAGCTCTCTCTCTCTCTCTCTCTCTAGCTCTCTAAAGCTCTCCCCTTCTGTCCCTCTACCTATAGCTCCTAACACCCCCCACAGGTTTTTGTCTCTCTCTCTCTTTCAATTTTGTTTCCCTCTTTCTATTTTATCTCTCTCCAACTCCTCTCCTTCGTTCTCGTATCTCTATCCCTCTATATACCTCCCTCTTTGTTCCTCTCTGCTCCTTTCCACTCCCATCTTCTCAGCCTCCATCTATATCATTCTTTTTCTTTTCCTCTCTAACTTTCTGTCTACATCACTCTCTCTCACACACACTTTCTCTGCCAATGATATCTCTCTCTCCTCGTGCTATCTCTTTCTCTTTACTCTCTCTCTCTCTTTCTTTCACTCTCATCTTCTTTCACTCCTCTCGTTTTCCCACGCGAGGAAAAGGCTAATAGATTCGCAAGAGGAAGCAGACTAACCGACAGGTGAACTTTGACCTTTAGCTGGTTTCCTGCCTGGGTGTTGCTACATAAATAAAATTCCCGGGAAAAAAAAAACTAGGTCTGTGGCATGTGCAGAGCCAACCCACCCCGTCCAACGAGCGAGCGCTCGCCTGCTAGTTCACGCCTCCTCCTCCTAGCTACAACACATCACAATCAGCGTGTTTACATACCTCATCCACTACAGAGTGAGGTGACTGTCTGCGGGGAATCTTTATGGTAATACATAAACATAAACATTGTACACTGCGGCTTGACGATCTCTATTTCAAACTGTATTTAGCATGTAAATGTAAATGAGTAGTACGTCGGCTTCTTCTTGGCAGCACTTCCCGGCCCTGGTGGAATCTGGAATTTCTAGGGTTCTGTGACGGAATGGTTTGGTTTATATATAAATAGCTCCCTTTGTCGTATCACCTGATCTCTGCACCTCCTCATCGGGTAGCTATTGTCAACAAATATTGCAGAATAAACTCATCACCCATTGATGTCTAGTATGTGTCATAGCCACTGGCATGTTGATTCACTAATGGCTCTACCAAATGGTAGTTCAATATTTAATTCAACTACAAGGTACATCAACAAAATCGAGAGAAACTTTTTTATCATTTTCACAGAATCAAACTTGAGGTAACACTGATTTGATATTAAATGAATCAAAGAAAAGTTTCAATTGTTGTGCAGGGAGGGTTATATTGGTTTGGGGGTATATCTAATGTTTGCACAACCGATGTCGAGGGCAAAAGTTCTTAGGTGCAAATGGTCCTTGGTTACCAAATAATTCTGGTCGTCAGCCAAAATTTCTTGAAAAAAAAGATGGAGTTGGAGATGGACGAATAATGCCATGAGTAACTGGGTAAAAAGTTTTCAGAAGTTCATGCATGCAGTTTCACTTTCAAATATGAATGGGTACAGAAAGCAAAGCTTCACACTGACATTTTTCACACAGGGGAACCAGACTGACATTTTAGGGTTTTTGTATGACTGAAAACCATCTTTAAATTTGAAACTTTCTTAAAATTGGGGGTCAATGTGCACTAGACTCCTGTACAGTGAGTGTTGAGAGTGGCATAAAAAGAGACAGACATACAGACAGAAACAGTGATAGACGTATCGGCAGATGAGAACAGGGGGAAGTTTCACAAAACTTGTCAGTGTGACAAATGACAGTTGTTGTTGTTATATTAGCTACATGTACTGAAATCCTTGCTTCTGATTGGTTATCAGCAGATTTGTCACAGATTTTGTCATTTGTCATTGAAAAAAAGCTTTGTGAAACACCCCCCAGGAGAAGGTACAAGAGAAAGGTTTGAGGAAATACCCAGGTAGAGGGGTGTGGAAGGGTATGACCAGCACTGATTATCTTTGAAAGTACCTCTCGTAATTCTCGCTACCGAAACTACCGTTTGGCCATAGAGGGCAGCACCAGCCATTGGTATTACTAGCCAAGGGCACTTTCGGTTCCCATACAAATATAATGGGTCGAGAACTGAAAAGTCTGATTGATAGTATAGTTTCGGAACCAATAAACTATAAGAAACAGAATATGATGTTGCCAACATGGATCTCTGTACATGTACATTCTCCATTGAAGGTGGAAGAAACCTCGTCTTCCCCCAGTATCGTATCTGTGCATTATAAGCTGACTTGCGCAGTGTGAAAGGAAGGTCGCCATCTACTGTTGAACATTGTATTTGCGGTAGGGTCACTTGTTCGACGTTTTACCTTCCATTTTTCTCCAACAGAAAGATCGTTGAGGAGGTGTACCTCACATCATTTGCCCAGAGCCAGAAGGGCATTACCTTGTATACTTCCAACCAAAGTTATAGCACCCTCTCTAGGCCTGTCTTCACTATCTCGAGATTGACAAATATCCTGCTAATTGAACTATCCCGATCGCAAACTATCCAGCTAATTTGCGTCTTCATCAGACCGAAGTAGCAATTGGAAGGATATTTGGTCAGGATTGTCATCCCAAGATATCTTGGGATAGTTTGCAAAATATCCAGCTATTTGTCCCGTGCGTCTTCACTAGACCGAAGATTCGCAATACGCGCTAACGCTGAGCAAAATATCTCGAGCAAATTTCTCAAGGTCTAATCTCGAGATAGTGAAGACGCAATTTGTTACTTCAGGATTATTTCCCAAATCAGAAATAGCGGGCTATTTGGCAATCTCGAGATGATGAAGACGCGCCTTTGGTCTCCTCCTGAACAACTTTGGGCAAACATCAACAGGTAAATTCTCTCTCAAAAACAAGCATGAGAGTGTTTAATCTGCCAAAGACATATTGAGGGTGCACTTAATGCAAAGGTAGAGTGTTGATACATTAATGTTTTCCTCCATGGCACTTTGTCTTCAGGATTATTGGCAGGGCCAGGTAAGTGGGAGAGGATTTATGTAGGATGAGGAGAGATGCCCACCGTTCAGAGGACTAAGATTTATTGTATGGCTACCGGTATACAAAAATTGTAGGGAGATGTATGCGATAAACACTGCCTTTGTTCTAGTCTGACCATCATATAATGAAACGTTGTACAGCAATGAAACGGTGTACAGCAATGAAACGGTGTATAGCACTGAAATGCATGGTTGAGCATTATTTCAAATATTAACAGGTGCCTTGGACACATGGGTGCCCAACATACAAGGCCGGATCACAACAAATCTGGAACTTTTACCAAGGACCCATGCATACAGACTTTAAAAAGTTCAATTCCGACCCCCTTCCGAAAAAAAGTTGGTATGGAACCCTGGCTTAATACAAGTACATCAGGCACGCTACAATTCAATGTGTGCCAACCACCCTCACCTCCAACATAGACAAAATAGCCACATGTACTTTGCAATTTTGTCAAATACTTTAACTGAATCTGTTTTGGCATATTAATGTTGTGAGAATATAAATTTGAGATTCTGCTGCCAAAAAGGTAAACAAATTTTCTTGTCAAGCTATTTTTGTTTACTTTCACTAACAGCGTAAATAACCATGAGGGAAATTTTGGGACTAAATCAAAACTTTCTCTGATGATACGCATACAATTTTGATTGTGTTTAATAATGCACAGAGAGAATTCAACATTGGATTATTGCAGAAGGAGACCATCTGTCTATGTGAAAATGAATGAAGAATTGATACTTGATATAAATGTGATTAAATGAATAAACAACCAGGAAAACATCCTACTCTCACTACAGTAGGCCTATACGGTAGATTCAAACAGGCTTTCACTGCTTAACTTGTAAATTGAATAAATTCTATGGAAGGGCAAAAGATTATCTGGTGGGTAGAAAAATTTGATATTTTTGATGCGGAGAGGCAAAATAACGTAATTATAAGGTTTCGACATGAAGGTAGTGAAAATGATACACTAACTGAGAGATGATACACAGGTAGAGGAGTGAGAAAAATATGATGGATGGTTGAAAGAGAAAGTGGGAAGAAAATGAGAAAAATAAATTACTGAAATATAATGGAGATAAATATCAAAGAATAAGAATGGGTTAAATGATGGATAGCAAGTGGAAAAGAGAAGATGAAAAAGATGGAGGGGAAATATTGGGAATGGGAGAAAAAAAGGATTCAGCAGGTGAGTAAAACTGAAATAGAAAGAGATATTGCTAATACAAAAATTGAATAAAAAATAAATAAACAATTAACAAAATAAAGCCAATTGAAGGGAAATTGTTGCTGGAGCAAATATCAGAGCACACACAAAAAAACCTCTTGATATCCATTTAGGAAGACAAGTGATATTTCCATCACATTCACAGGACATCAGAGTGACTCTGAGCGGTGCTCCCACATATGTTCTGGACAGTGACAACTGCTCTAGGCTTTATTTGTTGAAAGTATGTGGTAAGGGTTAGGGTTGCAACTAGGTTAATAGGGATGGGGCTAGGGTTGGGGTTAGGTTCAGTGTTGGGTCCAGGGTTGAAGTAAGGAATTTGGTTAGTCTAGGAACTTATCGCAGAGTGATCGTTGCAGGAGTGTGTGTCATACAACCGTCTGAAAAACAGCAACTCTTCAGGACCATCTTCCTGTTCTGTTTCCAAGGTTACATCCAAAAGCAGGCATCCTAGTACTGTTCAGATAACTTCCTGCATTGAGATCACATCAAGAACTCTTTCACACCTTAAAAACGCCAATGTGCGTCATGTTAGAAGGCCCTTGGTGTTTCACCATGTTAACCTGACCCATAGGCCATCCTTGTAATGTGAACAGGCTCTTTGGTCAACCTGGGACGTTTCATAAAACGTGTTTATCGATAATTTCTATGATTAAAATGCTCTTGAGCAGCATTTCAAATGGATTGATTTTGGTAGCGCATAACAGTTACTGTAATTTGTTAACAATAACAATTTTTATGGAATATTTTAATCTAGATCATTTATTCCATGGGATCGAGGTCAATCGCAGAGCCGAAAGACTTCTTCTCTATCTTGCTATAGTAGACTGACCCACTGTCTAACCTGGTAAAGTGAACAAGCTCAACCTGGCATTTCTTGATCTAATTCATTCATGCCGTGTTAACAGGGCCCATCACAGAGAGCCAAAACACTGTTCATACATGGATGCAAGAGCTGGCTCCCTGCTGGCCGTGCAAAGGTGAAGGATGCCATATCTATCATGAGCTATCCGTCTAGTTTACAGGCTCAAACCCTTACTTTGCGTAACAGTGTCTGCACTGTGAAACTAGGCTGACAGCATACTGCAAGAGGCTCTGCACTTTAGCTGCCCTAGACAAGGCCAGAGATTGACAGAGCTAGGCTATACTCAAGGCTTTAGGGCTAGTGATAAAGTATCACATTAGATCGAGTCTGTGTCAGCAGACTGCTATCAGGCAATGGTCAGCACATTGAGCATGAACTCATTCATTAATACAAAAAATACATTGTAACTTGAGCTAGACCTATATCAGCTGCTCCTGACACAGCAAGAGACTGACTGAGTTAGGCTCAGCTCAAGGATTCATGGATTTGTGTTAAGTGTCAAATCAGAGGCTGTGCCTGGAGACTAACAGTACAAGCTGCAAGTTGTATGTAGTCTACAGTCTGGATAATTCAGACCCTGTGTAGTGTGTTATGACAGTTAGACCAATATTTTGTTCTTGCCAACTAACCAATGGCCCTGAACCAAAGCCAGCTGGGCATGCGAGGCTAGGCATACTGGTTGGCTACATCCAGGGTCCATGCCACCTCCAACCATTGCCTTGGCTCAAGTCCAAGCTCAATTTATCTGTTTACGATCCAGTATAGTCTGCAGGTTCAGACCCTGCACGACACATAAATGAAAGCCCATGAAGCCTTGAACTGAGCCTAGCTCTGTCAGTCTCTGGCTCTCTGTTAGTCTCAGGAGGCACGAGTCTCTACTGTGCAGTAGACTGTGCAGTGCACATAGTCTTACAGCTCAGACATCTTCTGTAAGTTATGATACCCGTTACGACTTACAGGATCTGTGGATGCAGACTACAAACATCCGGTCTGTCTATCTGTCCTCCAACCCCCCACCCCCCCCCCCCTCCCTCTCCTTTCTCCTCTGACAAACCTTAGGGTGGGGTCAAGCCTAAATCCAGGGTTTGCTGCTTCAAGGTGAATAAATGGGTGATGACTTTGTGCCAAGATTTTGGAATTAAAGCCAGGGTGTATGATTGGCCACGTCAAACTCGGATTCCGGGAAAGCGCCTGCAAGTTTTTTGGCAGTGAAATGAATAATGTTTGTTAACATTATTCACTAGGAATGCTGAGTGCTCTTTCAATAAATGTGTTGATTTACAAAATACTAACGACTGATTGAATGAACTATGAATCAATGAGCGTAAAGGCTTTACTTCAAAAACTTTTCCCGAAGTTATCCAATTCTGATCATATATGAAAACTGACGTACTGTACATGTACATCAAATAAAAATTAAGTCATCATAAACATTACGATAAGATTTTCTTTTTGTCCATGTTTTTATCTGTGTTTGTTTATATTCCCTAACATTAAACTTCTGTCTCCTAGAACTTCTTTCCTAACTCTCTCTCCCGTTTATGTACCTTTCTCTGTCCGCCCCCCCCCCCCCCCTTTTCTGTCTGTCCGTCCATCCCCTCTTTCTTTCTCTCTCTCTCGCTCTTCTCTCTCTCTCTCTATCTCTCTCTCTCTCTCTCTCTGTTGTTCCCTCTCTTTCAGCAAAGTTTGCAGAAATCAGGGTCCTGAATCAATAACAAACTCATTGAATCAACTCATTCAATCGATGACTAAAATTGCGCAAAGCGATCGACAGACAATGGAATGAGTGCAAACACATCTTCCTCATTCACAGGTACGTACAAGAGGCCTGGGAAACATTGCACTTGAGGGCTCAAAAACTGACTTTCTAGACATTTTTTCCCATCACAATGGAGCGAGTGAGAACACATCTTCCTCATTCAGAGGAACGTACACCAGGCCTGGGAAACGTTGCACTTGAGGGCTCAAAAACTGACTTTCTAGACATTTTTTCCCCATCACAAAGACGATTTTGACTGACTTCTCGTATCCTATTACTCAGCCCCACCCCTCCATGTCATCAAGGCTCCGATCCACGTTTCAAAGCTTGTGGTGACATCACCCTTTCGTGTTCCATACACTGCCCCTTTCACACGCAGCCAACACTACCAAAGGTTCTATTCACACTTGAGGTAATAAGGAAACCCCTAATGGCCGATGTATGGAAATGATAAAACATCTTTTACTGGGAGTTATTATACTCATACTGGGTGTTACATGTGTACACTGTACATGTACATGTCTGTCAACATTCTTTTGAAATAATAAACTAAAAGTCAATCTGCTGAGAGCCAGAGGAGCGTTATAATCCTAATCCTAATCGTGTATCTTTGACATAATACCAATCCCAGAACAAATGTCAGGTTTCCACCCAGAAAGGTAGCATTAGGGGGGGGGGGGGGGGGGGTGGCACTGCTAGAATCGGTGGAGTTTCAGCCAGTGTTAATAAAAAAAAAAAAATCCAGGTGGGATTCTCAATTGTTGTTTGTCGTTATGTTTATGGATAGTTGCCTCGCAACTTGCGATGAATTTCTGGAATGTGAAAAAATAACAATGGTTTTCGCTTGCAGTCTAAATGCCTCTAATGTGCTTACGAGATCCATTCAAAAAAAGGGTAATGGGGAAAATAACCTATCCTTTTCATGCTTCCAATACTTTTAATGCAGATCAATCAATTTGTTTTGAAATCCTTTTCATACAGGCATATCTGATAACAGGAATTCCCTTGGCTGATGGCCAGCTGGCTGAGCAGCCAGGCATTTACACAGCTCCCTCGCTACTGACTAATTAAATGGGTCAGACACATTGTTTGTTGTCAAATTGGAGAAGTAAAGCTCTATGACAGGCTGGCAGCCATTGAAAAAGCAAAAAAACATATTAGATCCCCTTTTCCCAGTTACATGTAAATTCTGACATTCTGATATTCATATTTAAGTACTTAGTGGGTGTGAAGCTTCATTTTAATACACACCTTCATGTCTGATGCATTTTTATTTTAAATGACAAGTTTGGCTTACACATAGACGTTGCAATGTGTGGTGTGCCTCTGACAAGATTTAGATTTACACACAGGTGTATGAAAGTTGGGGTTCAATTTCAATGAATCCTCAAAGTATTTTCATCAAGCTTCGGCAATGAGAGCACTTCTGCACAAATCAAATGAAACATCAACCACAGAGGAGAAAACTGCATGGGAGGGGTTAGAACACACCAATGCTATAATCCTACACCCAACACTATACCAAAAACTAATTTAAGACCCAATCAAAACTTTGAACTCACTTTCACCAAACACAGCCTGACCAAAATAGGATCATTTACAAAATTTTGAAAAATCATAGATTTTTTGGACTACCATTTTAATACACTACTGGAAAAACCCATTGAAAACCATGATGCTGTTTGCTCGAACCTATAGTTTTGGTGAGTAGTGCACATGCGCCACTCGCCAGTGCCCCCCATACGTTAGCACGGAAGGGAGGAAATCCATGTGAGTAAAAAATCAGTATCTTACAAAAGTTTACATTTACACTGCAAAAGTTGTTAAAACTTCAGTGGGCGTTTCAAAAAACCACACTCCAGAGGTGGATTTTTGTATTTCAATTTTTTTCTTTGAAACACCGGAAAGTGAGACAAATTTATGTTTATGGTTGCAGTGTAAATGGAGCTACTGTCACCACAGCGTGTAATGGATCCCCTTCCATTCAACTAAAATGCTGAGACATTCCTGGTCTAAAGTACTGTCACTTTTGAACTGGATGTAAGTCATTTGTGTACGCGGCAGAGAGGAAGTCGGATATCTGGGAAAAACATTTCCAAAACTCAAACAACGGTCAGAGAGGCCTTGGGTGGCTTATAATGAGTCTAAACTTATCTCAGTCGGCATACATTTAAGTTTATTCCAAACTTCTTCAAACATTTACTAGCAAATAATAGGTAGATACATTGATTTATTGTGGTAAATTATCTCTTTTCATGTCGTGTCAAATGTGTGCATCTTTTTTCCTACAATTATTACTATAAGCATATTATATTTTTAGTAGATGCATTATTTCATTTTAAATTTCTCTCCAGTGTTTCTATTTAATTTCTTCATCATTTTTCCTTTGCAAGTACATGTACATGTAATGATATAACACTCTTCAATATTAACCATAAACTATCTGAACATACCTGTAAGAGCTCTACACACATCAATCTCTCTATTTCCAGGACCGTCCCCTCCCCATCTCACTTTCTTCCGCTTGTAAAATGCCAACTTATCTTAGCACTTACAAATGTACAATGGTAAAATACACACAGAGTCACACAACACAAAACATTCAAATCTCTTCCTTTACCTCGTTTCCTCCTCCCGCTCCCCCCCCCCCCCCCCTTCTCTCCCTCTCTCCCTCTCTCTTACTTTCTGACTCACAATGCTAACCATAAAGAACAACAACGCAAAGCACCGCTCTCTTTATTTTCCATGACCATCCCCACTCTCTTCCCCCTTTCTAAATTTCTGCCTTATATTCAATCACTCACGCTGATATAAGCGCTTGAAATTGATAAAAAGAAATGACAAAAGGAATTTGATTCTACTTCGAGCTGGTCGCTTGGACATTACCTCTCTGAGCATAAATGTCACTTTATGTTTTAAGTCCAGAGATAACTTTGATTTTCTTCTCATTCATTTCTTGACAATCTCCATCAAGGTTTGCACCCACCGACCGACAGAGGAGAGGAAGATGAAATAACCAATGGCCGAGTTCAAGTTGTGGCCAGTTCCCAAAACCAAACTTCTAGAAGATTCGCTCTTGTGAGAGCAGAAAGTTTGCAATAAGAAAAGGAAATGTATAAGTATTAAGTTTACAAGATAACTGGATATAGATAGTTACTCAAATTACAGCATGGCTTTTTGCTTTATCTATAACTGAATTTTTATGATCAGAAAAGATAAACTGGAGATCGATAGTTAATCTGATTATAGCTTGGATCGTCCTACATCCGGGTTGAAATTTTCTTGGATTTTCAGAAGCTAGAAAATTCTGCAAGGAGACTACATTACACTCTATTTATCAAGAAAATTAATGAAAATAGCCTTATGAGGGCCAATTTCTTGAATATAACTATTCTGATCAGAGATTTAATTCATTGTAATTCATAGACAAAATTTATATTAGAAGATGATCTTTTCTTTTCAATCTGGCTATCACAGGAGTTTAAGGATGCTTGTGCGAACAATTCAAAATTCTGTTGCTGTCTCGTCTTCCAGAAAGTAAAATATGAAACAAAGATATCTGTTTCAGTCATTATTCTTCCAGAAGATAATTGTTCCAGATAATGGAAGAAGAAAACAGAATGTTCCCAAAAAATTGTTCCACAAACAATCTCTTTGAGAACACAATTGGCCGAAAAGACAATTTTTTACTGGACACAGAAAAACAAATGTTCGGGAAGTTAATGTTCCCGAAGATACAGACGCTGTAATGTGAACAAATCCATTAAGAAGAAGAGTGGGTTGAACTATGTAGCAACCTTTGTCAATGTAGCCATACTGATATGAATAATTCCACAAGAAAATAAGTCTGTCATTTTTCAAAAGGTTACTCTAAATTCCATTAAGGCTGAAAACCAGCGACATTTTCCACTGCCTGGTCATTCCCCGGCCAGCGAGGGGGATAGGCAGGCTTCCGTAAATTAGGAACTGGCGGGGTAAAGGGGAAAAAAAGCTGGAAAAGTATTCTGAAGACTGCTTAACCCATTGGCTACATGAGCGGTGTCGTTACTGTATAACGACTATAGGAATGAGAGAATTTGGAAGTTATAGGGTTAAACTTAAAGCAGGGTACAGCAACAATACTTGCTTTATACTTGACAGCCAAAATATGAAAGTGAATGGACATTTATTAATATCTTTATAATTAAAATGAAGTTTTTAACTCAGTCACACCAAATGCCTTGACACCACACCAAACTCAGTTACAATATCCTGAAAGGCCAAAAAATCGGTCAGTTTGGAGTCGATTTGGCAGCGTAACTCTCCAAAGCAAAGTTAACAGTTTTGAAGCATATCTGTGCTTGCCTGAGGTCTTCTTATATTTTCCACATCTTCCTTGATGGACATTCTTTCCGGAGCTTTTTCTCCTGTGAGATTTGCTTTCTCTGGAAGTTTCTAGAGCTCTATCAGACTCTTCTTAGAGGATATTTTTCTCATATCTTCTGTGGCATTCTGGAAAGGCATCATTTTGTACATTTTGAAGCTGCAAAAACACGGAGGATGCTGTTTCATACTCGAAGGTGAAATTCTTTTCCTTTTTTTTGGTTTGTTGTTGAAAATTTTCCAGAAAACGCTTATATTTATATTTTCTTCAAAATGCTGAAAAGGGGAAATACCTTTCCATTGTTCACAGTACTGTAAAAGTAATTACAAAACAAAATGTAAGAATGTTCCTTTAGGGCATGTGCTGATAGATTTATTTGAAAGAGAGAGAGAGAGAGAGGGGGGGGGGGGGAGAGTTGACGTCCAAGCAAAGCATAAAATCATCAACATTTCAGTTAAAATATTTATCATTCACTACAATATTAAAGTCGTTTATCACAAGTACACATAAGTGATAATATTAAAAGCTATGATAATAGATAAGACTTGAAGTTGCAAAATCAACTTAAAATTAATTGCAAAAGATGAATTTAGTGCCTCGAGTGTTTTATTTTGTCAGAAAGGTTGTGATAAAAGTTCATATTATGATTAGGATTTAAAAAAATATATGAAAGTGAAGAAGGAAAGGTACAATTAATTATAAGCCAAATCAAACTTTTACTTTTTGTTCAGATTGTTTATGACACTTTAACTTTAATATCGCTCGTTTCTAGATAAGAAATGTATTTTCAATATTGTTATAAGATTGAACAGGGATATCTAATTCATAAGCCCAAAGTATGTGCATTAAGAATTGCTTAGAAAGATGAATCACTTGCTTTGTTAATGAATTTTCAACATGATTTATTAATAGGATTGTCCTTAGTCACTTTCGAATTCACATTGTGTGGGTAGTATAGAACTATCCAAATTGTCATGTTTAGATATTTTTTTAAAAGGTTATTGCTGTATTATCAATTTACATCCAATGAAATATTAGGAAGAGATAAGGAAGACATATACATGTACATGTATAAAAAGAAAGGAAGGGATATACAAAAAAGAAAGAAAGGTATATACAAAAAGAAAGAAAGAGATCTACAAAAAGAAAGAAAGAGATATACAAGAAGAAAGGAATAGTATACAAAAAGAAATGAAGATATATATAAAAAAGAAAGAAAGAGATATACAAAAAGAAAGAAAGAGATATACAAAAAGAAAGGGAGAGATATACAAAAAGAAAGAAAGAGATATACAAAAAGAAAGGAATAGATATACAAAAAGAAAGAAAGAGCTATACAAAAAGAAAGGAATAGATATACAAAAAGAAAGAAAGAGCTATACAAAAAGAAAGGAATAGATAGACAAAAAAGAAAAGGAAGATATACAAAAAGAAAAGGAGAGATATACAAAAAGAAAAGGAAATATATACAAAAAGAAAAGGAGAAATATACAAAAAGAAAAGGAGAGATACCTGTATACAAAAAGAAGGGATGAGATATATTTTAAAAAAGAAATGAAAAGATACACAAAGGGATAGATAAAGAAAAATTAAGAGATGTACAAAAAGAAGGGATGAGATATATTTTAAAAAAGAAATAAAAGAAGATACACAAAGGGATATATAACGAAAAATTAAGAGATGTACAAAAAGAAAGGAAAATATATACAAAAAGATATGAAGAGATATATAAGGAACCGAAGAGATATATAAAGAAATGAAGAGATGTAAAAGAAATTAAGAGATACAATGTATGTTGGAACTATTCTCCTATCTTAGGTGTTATGGTATCTATCCCAAATAATGCACAAAAATGAAATATAACTATTTTAACATCAGTTGGTTAGAATAGGCTGCAGATTATGAGAAGATGGAAAGTTTTGTTTGGAAAATAGTACATCCTCACACAAATGCAAATTGTGAAATTTAAATACAAAAAACTTAAAGATATATGACAGATGAAATGAAGGAAGGAATAAAGACAATTTTAAAATTGAGCCTCTCTCTCTCTCTGTCTCTCTCTCTCTTTCTCTTTATCTCTATCATTTCATTTTTTCTTACGGGAGGTAAAGCTTTCTTGCAACTTTCCCATCACATCTTAGAGACAATCAAGTTGTCTGTGAATCAATAAAAAAAATTGCAAGTCCGGAAATACTAAAATTTCAGGTAAGACAAATTAAAATCTCAATTAAAATAGAAAAGGCACTGTGTTCTAAATGCTTAATATTGATTTCTCTGAAATCCTCTTATGAACATATCCTTTCTATTCAATAATAAGAATTGTGGAAGAATACAGCTCCTCGCTCTTACAGGTGGGACACAATGGAAAAATGATTGCTTTCTTTTCTTTGAGAAAGAGACACAATAGATCTGTCTACAACGGAGTAAATTTTATTTGAGTCCACAAAATGGATTGATTAAAGAGACGAGTGGTCAATTATTTTGACCAGCGGATCTTCCAAACAATTTCCCAGCCCTTTTTCCAATCCGTAGACGGGTAATAACAATAGCCTTGGTATTTTTGAACATGATTGTAAAGACTGCTGGGAGTTTATGGGCGGAAAGAGAAAACCATCCGTCCAAAACAAAAACATTAATTCGCCTGCTTCTCGATGACGCACAAGGAAAAATTTGCCCATCGGAACGGCAATGGATACAGATATGAATAAAACACATTGCTTATTAAGAAGACTTGAGCATGAACTCTGGATGACACTGGCTGATCTAGCCTCAACCCCAGCCCAATCCCTCATTTTGTTTGCTAAGCCCGGTGTCCATTAGGCACTTAGCGGTCAGCCTTCAAGAAGGACCGCCTCCCGTCACATGACCTCTGTGTGGTTTAAACCCACAACATACCCAGCTAGTCTCCCTGCCAGGCTGTCTATGGCTCTCCACCGGCCCCTTGACATTGGGACCGTGCCAATCCGAGTTCAAAAGGGCTGGGCAAGAGTCTATGCACCCGATATCATCACATACGCAGTGTATATATATATATATATTTATATACATGCAGAGCGGTAATAGGACGTACAAGCTTTTCCGCGCCTGCATTTTCATATTTGTTCCCTTTACGATATAATTCATAATGTCAAAAGAGAATGCATAGATGGCGCAGAGGAAGGGCAGCTCTGCTGAAGACAACATTACAAGCTACGTGTAGAACATATCTCTCATACGAGCCTGGACAGATTCCAATGTATTACACAGCGGGCAAGGCTCCAATAGCATTGGCAAATTCTGCGCATTGTTTTTGGCCAAGAAGTTACAGTCTTCGCAATCAATTAGTGCATTATGTTTCACTGACTGACAAACAAGTGTACTTCTGTAGGCATTGCTGTTCCTCCTCTTCTCTTCCCTCCAACATCTACATCCTCCAAATTGTTGTTTTTACAATTTCAGGGGATGGTGAGGAAAGGCTACAATTGAAAATAAATGCTTTTTTGTTATTTGACAAAAAGAGATACAAGTTTGTCATGAATTTGTTTTCTTTGCAAGATGTACCACAGGACCCTTTTTACACAAACAATATTAAATAAAGTGATATTTTTTCTTTCAACTTTAGTTCCTAACCCTTGAGCCCTTTAAAAGACAATACATCTTTAAAAAGACGCAAACGTAACGATGAAGATTTACAAATGTTCGATACAAAATAGTTGACATTATTATTGGCTCGTTTCGTTGTCAAATAATTGGCATTCTTGGATTTCGCTATGTTCAACTTTTCAATTACTGGAAGTGTAGAAATACTTTTGGTGAATAATGGCATTAACAGTCATAGCACTCAAATTTGTTTCCAGGGTAAAGTCCATTTGATTGAAATGAATATTCATCAATCTATCTGGAAAAATAATCCCTTTCCTTAAAAAAATGAATAATAGATCTGAGGGCTTGCTAATTTTATCTCATCCTGTCTTCATTTTCATAATTTACAATTTTATGATAAGGAATTAAATCTTATTGAAACTGAAAAACTCTTGCTTTACTTAAATAAGGATATCACAAATTAATAATTTTTCTAAGCCCTTATTATAATACTGAATTCCACACAAAATAAAAGTTAGGGAGAGAAAAAACTATTTCACTTGACTCGGCTTTGCTGTAAAAGCAGGTATTTTTACACAACTTTGTTGCTATATAGTTGCAAATTGTGAAAAATTCAAGCCATGAATTTGGAAAATTGGTGAAGGTTTTCTAGCTGAAAATAT